>WHPZ01572824.1:0-45543 GCA_016617965.1 Macrosiphum rosae | reverse complement strand
TTTTCTTATACAATGATATTATATCGTTGAATTCAAATTTAATATCATCCATTATACAGTGACCCACTTGTAACCTACTGTACAGCAGAACGACACCCACTTGCCCTCCTTTTTTTTTTGAATCTTACAAATAAGGTACTTATTTCAATTTTATTAATAATTTATAATGTTTTAGTATTTATTCTGCAACAGTATAATTTTTAATGAAATGAAAAGGAATAAAATTTTAATATAAGTCTATATTTATTTGTTTTTAATATATAGGGTGATTCACCAATAATGTTCACCCCCATTATTTCCTTTAATCCTGGATTTAATCAAATTCTGATTTTTGGAATTTTTAAATATAGGTGGGTATTTACTAAAACACAATATTTTAAAATTATTGAATATTTTAGTACAGGTTTTTCCCAGGTGATTCCTTACGTAGTATAAAAAATTTCAAAAATCTTAAAATATGATATTTACTCATAAGTCATAAAGTATATTTAATAAAATTTTAAAATCCAGATTTAGAACAATTCCATTATTGAAAAAAAAAATGGTGAGTATATGCTTGGTGAATCACCCAGTACATAAAGAACTAAAGAAGAGCTATCGAAGTATAAATACATTAAATTGGATTTCGTCGTACCAAATAAAGAACTTGTCCTTTGTTGATTTTAATTTTAATTACAGAAAGTGTTTAAACATTTCAATTTTATTAAAAAATTGAAAAATTTAATTTTAAAAAGAAAAAAAAGAAAAGAAAATTGAAATCAAAATTAACAAACAGTCGCAATATGATATAATCATTAATAACTTATAATATTATATTATAGTCGTGTTTAACTGAGTTTAGATAAATATACCTATATACCTGTAGAATTTGTAAAAAAAAAAAACCACTGACATATATGATACAACTGGAGTTTACTGGTGATAAATCATCATTATTTTATAATAATAATAATAATAATAAAAATTGTCGTTCAACATTGTAAATACTTTCTTATTATTCGGCCCGATCGCGGAATTTCAGTCGTGTAGAAATCTTGTATAGGTATAGGTACAAACATTTGCTAAATGCTAATATAATATGTTAGTGTTCAGAGTCCTGTGTGTAATGTACATAATATATAGAAGCAGCACAACAATAACGGTTAACCCGACACAAGACTTATTGTAATGAGAATGAAAGGACACGATAAGGTATAATATAATAATATGTGTACACGTCATATTATGGAAACAAAATTGTGTACGACCGATCAAATCAAATATAATAAACGAAACGTTGACCGTTCGGACGTCTCGGGCTCAACCCTCGGCGGCGTATTATATAGGTATATACCTATATACCACTGTTATACTATTACACTGTGTTGTAGTTGGAGGTTGGCGCCGACCGTTCATTGTAACCGCGAGCATTTTGATCCAGATCGATCGTTTCTTTCCGCTACACAGAATTTCCGTTTTTCATTCTTCCTGCAGATATCGCGGGCCGGCCAAAAGAAATACCGCGCCGCCGCCGCCATATCATACATATATAATTGGAACTTAATGGATTACAAACATCGATTCCGATTTTTCTGTTGTCCGCATTGTGTCCGTTTAACTCTGTGTCCGTTTGTACGTCCATTGTTGTGCGGGACCGATTGCTACAAACACGGCTCGCTCCTTCGTCTCCGTCGCACACGCATTCACTCCTGCTTCTCTGCCCTTCACCGTCATCTCCACCTCTTACTCCTTCTTCTTCTTCTTCTTCTTATACCTACACGCGGAGGTCTTTTATGTATACACATATACATTATATATGTATACCGTAATACGTTTTTCTTCTTTTTTTTTGGAAACGGGTGCTCTTTTATGTTGTAAGAGACTGCAGCGGAGCCGCTGCAAACCCCGAGCGCACACGTTTAAAAGACGGTTTTCGGAGAGGAGATGACCTCTGTGACACAACGTTTAGCCCTTTTGTCGGGGTAAATAATATGCGCAACCCCGCCGAAACATCTGCATCCGTTCGCGTTGTCCCCGCCGCCACCACTGCCGACCTGTAGCAGGCACAATCGACTGCACGCGGATATTTTTTTTTTTATTATTATTTTATTCGTATATGTGCGTGTGCTCATATCGGACAATATGTATTATATATATACATACATTTATACATGACATTACGACATAAATCAATGGCGTGTCCGAGAGACTATACGCACGCGAAACCCGATCCGGCGATTTTACTCGCCACTGACGACCTATTGAAGTCTTCGTCGAGAATAGGCGTAACAGACGCACACGGACAACGGAGACGTCCCCCTCTACTTTATTCGTCGGTCGTAAAAACCCATATAAAATAATGTGCACAAGACTACTATTATGAACGTCCAGAGGTATGGTGGTGGCCCGTAAAGAGATGAAATTTATTCGTACAGGAAAAACATTTCTTGGAATTCAGCTTCACAATACATAATTTAATACCTGTCACTAATTTTCAATTTGTAAATGTGTACTTGTTTATGAATATTGAAAAAAATTCCTTATCAACACTTTATAGATGCGTAATCAGCTGATATGATATTAATGCTTTTATAAAAATCTTATGTAATTACAAATATACCTATAAACATACCAAACAAACGTCTTAAAGTTTTAATAGTAATAGGAATAAAATATGGATATAAACGTTTTTACTTAAACACAAAATATAAGTGTCATAAAGATAATAGCACACAAAATGCATGACAAAATAATCAATTCTTTAAAAATGAAAAAAAATAAAATAAGTATATAGTATGATTATAATTAGCTAGGTATATTATCTATTTATCTCAGTGTCTTAAATGCATAGTTTCTATTATTTTGAAATTAACATAAAGTATTATTAAATGCACTATCATAAGAAATTTGAATAAATACGTCCAAATGTATATTGATGGCTCGTAAACACGTAGAGCTGCAGAAGTATGCTATATTATATTATAATAGATTGTATTGATCATTTAGCTAATCCATAAAAGTGAACGTTTGAAAAGAAAATACTTAAGCAATAAGCAGTTTAAGTTGTTAACTTCTTATCATGAGACTAGAAATGTCGAGTAATTCTATTTTATTAAAAGAATGACCCCGTACTTATCTTCAGCCCATCAGGAATATACTGACATCTTAAATTATGTTAAAATAAAAGTAACACGGCACACCTTAATGTAATATAAAATATACTACCTACAAATTTGTAATAAATATTAAATAATAATAACTATTATTATTATAGTATAAAATAGTTAAGTATTTAATACTTATTACAAATTATGAATTACGATTAGGCTTTTATATTTGATGATGGTACAATATAACTAGATTCTATCGTTTATAATAAGTACCTAATAACTAGATCATAATTATTAACCCTGTATAAGATAAATTATAAGTTCGCATACACTCCAAAAATGCACTAGATAATAACGACTTTATGAATACGTTATAATAATATTGGATAAACATAGTATTTGTTTCAGTAAAAATTATCTATAAATTATTATTAAGTATTTAAGTCCAATTATGTAATAAATATTTTTATATATATATTTAAATTTTAAACAGGCTAATGTATGTATTTATTTAAACAGTAAAATTATATAATACTATAGGTACAGATAATAATTAAAATAATAACATTTATCATAAAATATTTAATTTACGAACAAAATCTATACTAATATAATTATTAAAAGACTCAATAGAGTTAAAATTATATAAATCGATTTGAGCATCGTTAACGAATCTCGTGGTTCAATGTACAGAGGCGACAGGGCGCCAGAGCATAATTAGTTTTTTGTGTTGAAATATAAAAAGTTAACCCATGTCGACAACATGGGATGTAAAAATTAAAACTATTTATTTCTTCTGGACAGGTAATACAATATGGACCAATTTTTACGATAACTTAAAATTAATAATATTTCTCTATTTTCTGCAGCATATTTAATGTGTTGAATGTTAATTAACGGCTTACAATGTGAATGAGGTTGACATATTATTATAGTACCTATCCGAGAATGCTACTTCGACACGCGTCCAAAAATTATTTCAAATCTATATCGCATACCAAAAGTCTAAATTCTGTAATACATTACACTGTAAAATCCACTGTTTCGCTGTTCGGATCGTATATATAGCACAATCTCAATTGCCGAGTTTACACAACAACCCAAAATAATAATAATATACGGTGCAACGGTAAAGAGTTTTTCTTTCGTTTCAACAATGGTTAACAAGGCGTCATATGTTTGTACGAGGTTATGTTGTGCTATGTGACACGGTGGTATGATTAAAAAAAACACGAGCCATCTGCCGCAGCAGCAACAACGGTGTTTTTTTTTTTTTTGGCGCGTGCTTCTCTTACTTGCCGTTTTTTACCAGGAGGATAATGGGTGTTTCAGGCGAGATTGCGTTTCGACACCGCTGCCGATTGTTTCCAAAAAATGAAAAAAAAATGGAAAAGAAACACACCTGTCCCACGCGCCTTTGTGCAAATTATTTGGGTCAGGAATAGGCGCCTAGCCATACGAAGGTATGCGCAGCAGCAATAATTCGATATTTTATAATATTATATCTTTGGTTTTTATTTAATATCTTTTTGTGTGATATTAAACGAAACCTCGTGTATACGCATGGTGTAATTTTTAATTGGTGTCAAGGACCACCTGTTCGGCACCCCGCCAAGACTCGCGGAAAATTAGGCCTTTTCCCCTTGATGTACCGCACACTTCAAACGGTATCTACCTATATACCTATATAAATTGAAAAACCTAACGGCTGCCTTAATAATTACAGGTTTTCGGGTCCAGGGCCGTCAGATGGTTGCGAACGATATACTTCCGGAGGTTCGATTTGCAAACTGTGCTCATCTGGTTTGGAGACCTAAGCTACCTATGTATGTATCTTGTGTATATAAATATATATATATGGGTATAACTCTAATGATTAATGTTTAAACAATGCGTTACCTGAAAAAGATAATTATCGTTGAAAGTATAGTTTATAGTTTATTATCTATTAATTCATCTGACATGAACAGTTTATAGTTGTATATCTACCTACATATATATGATTAAAAGATAATAAAACGGTAGATCGGCGAAGTAAAATAAATTATAAATGCAAGTTTAGCTGAATAGCTGATAATCGATTATATTAATTCCTATGATAGGCACGTTAAATATTTTTAAACACTATTTGTTCGACTAAAATTCTCCAACCCCTCCAACTACTTAGTTGAAAATCGAAATTGTCCCTATATTATGGGCTATGTGTTACAGTAGCAACGCTCCGATAAATTAATAAAATTAAAATATTCCACCCTTTACTCGTAAAAGTAAATTAATTATGTACATTGTATGAAATATATACTTTAACTAGTATATTTGCATTCACTTATATTGTATAAATATATATGTTTTATTTATACTTTGATGACTTTTAAGTTTGATTCAATAGGTTCTTTTTGAGTAAAGAACCTAAGCCTTATTAGCACCTTTTAAAAATGACACTAGACATTATCCAGATATTGTTGAAGTACGTCATGTTATTAATTATTATTATAATTCATATTTGCTAAAAATAGAATGGCTGCATTGCATACATATACATAAACACATAATGCCTTGTTTAGTTGTTTATTCTGAAGTACCTATTTGGTTTTTCTTTAATTTGTATAATATTCAAGCCGTCTCTCTTTGATATTTTGAAGTAACCAATGAAAATCCACTACAATTATTTTTCTTTAAAATACTAATAATGATGGTAATATAATATTTGGTTTTAATATGGGTATTTCAAATTTTTTCAAATATTTCATTCCTGTGGATATTGGCTTTATTTTGTAATTTTAGGTATATTATAATAATAATTAAAAAAGACATATATTATTATCAACTATTATTGAAAATAATATTGTCTTTTTTAGTGATATGATACTATATAGTAATTACTAATTATATACATAATAAAATATTAAAATATTTATTAATTGATATCTTCACATAATAATTATATTATATTATATATATTATACAAAATATGTATTATGTATACTACTAGGAAACGTCTACATTGTTGTGCATCTGAAAAAGTACTATACAAACGTAGTGTTGTGGGAAATTAAAAATATCAGTTAAACGCAATCAATGGGTATAATATTATAATAATATTAACATAAACAATCGGTTAATGAGAAATGGTGATTAGTGCGATTACGTTTGAATATTAAATATATTGAGATCAAACTTCAAACGCAATGCATACCAAAATGAAATTATTTATAGTATATTTTATCGAAATCTCAAGATTGAATTGTGTTAAAGTTAAATTAATAACAAAAAAAATGTAAGCAATTAAAGTTTTCATACTATCCGTATTTATTATTTTGTGTTCTATAGTAATTATTCAGCTAATTTAAATTAATATGATATTTACTACACCAACTTCATATAGATACCTAATAAAGAATTCGTATTATTAATAAATTATTAATTGTAATACAATTTTAAAATTATATAATTATTATTACCATTGAATTATTTGAATTCAAATTTAACACATCCGAATATCCGACGACGAGGTACACTCGACATCCTTTATACTACCTACTATATAGGTGTAAAGTCGAGAAGCTTGCTTGGTTATTTTAATTATACATAATATTATGTAATATAAGATAATTGTATAGTAATTATTATTAAATAAAATAAACTATTGCACGCAAGTCCTAATTTCATAGAAATCATGACATATATTTACCAACCTAATTTTTTTTAAAGGCCTAATCCAATATTGTTTGACCATCGGAAAACTAAGTTCGTCGTGTGGTCGGTACCGAAGTACTCAGCAGTACGTGAGTGCTTGTATAGGACTGAAATTCAGGACTCGTAATTGCCGTAGGTCATCCAACTGATTGTGCGTATATATTTTGAAAATATACCCGAAAAGACAATGAAAATGGAATTCTACGTTGAAGAGGGTCTCTGTGTAGTGTGTACAGACTTCAGACACACCTACTACAAAAACCCTTTCGCACCTGCACGTATACATGCCGTAGTAAAGGGTAATTTGCGACTGTAACCTTTTCTTTATTGAATCAAGTTTATGGACAACCATAAACTACAAATTATCAGATAAAATAAATATAAAAAATGATAAGCAATTTTCTTTATATACAATAGAATATAATACAGAGATATATTATTATTACCGCTCGTCAACGCTTATTTAAAAACCAATATACATTTTAAATTGAAAATAAATAAATAATAGATAATAGATAGGTTAGTTGCTGCCACATGAATTTCAATATTTCATATTGGTAAATATTCAGTTTGTAAAAAGCAAGTTTGATACAATATTAACAGCGGGTATTGGTGTTATATTTAATAACTATAACAAGCATGGAACGGATTTTAATTTAATGTAAAGACTAAAGATATTTAAAGATTTTTTTTATTACATAATATTGTAATATATTAGGTATAACTATTTATAATCTTGAAATATTACAATTAAAAATTCATAAAATACCAACGTATTTTATATTTTTATGTATAGGTATACGAATACAAATTATGACTATAAGTTATATCTTAAATATTAAATAAAATGGGAAATAATCAAATAAAATATCTGAATAATATAATAATATATATTATTATAAAATAGAAAAACAAAATTTTTTATTTATAATTTTTCGTAAGAAAAACAATTCGAAACCACATACAATTTTAAGTTTTCACATTTAAACTCTCGGTGATTAGATCAGATGAGCTTGCTTTGTATAGATTGAATGACATCCACTCTAAGTTCAAGTCCACTTAAGTAATGGTTGCATATTGCATGTACCTACGTCAATTCGGTCGGATTTAATCCAATCTCTAAATTGCTTAAAAGTAGGTATATCCCTTATCGCAGTGTCTTTAATCCTGATTTAACATTTTGTAATTTTGAATTAATTATCACTCCAGTATCTTTAGGAATATATGTTACAAATACTTAATGGCGTTACCGACTATTTAAGACTATACAAGACATAACTATTAAACTAATAACCATCCAACAGTATAGACTTTGTTTGATGACATTGTTTACGCATTCGATTTCTTATTGACAGTCACGTGGGGAAGGGTGAGACGTGTAAATTGCATTTTACTTTTATTACTATTTTTAAATGCCCAAAGAACACTTTAAAGTAAATACCATTATATAGATTAACGTTAGATCATAAAATAGTTAGGTTTAACGAATTTCCTTGCCAAATTCCTCATCTAGAAATCCATTTGTATGGGAAGTAGCCAGTTTTAACTAGTTTTCACAGTATACAATATACATGCACGATTAAAAGATAGGGCCTTCGTTGAGTTAACATAAAATATGATAATAATGTTCTTTGATATTATATATTTTGTTAGTTCAATCACCCAAACATAATTTATTATTATAACTAAAGAGTATCCATGTGATGTTTTTTAGGTATTTTCTGTGTATATATGCAAATAGAATTCAACTCCATTATTACCAGACCGAAGTTCAGTTACTAATTTACTTTCATAAGGTCAATAGTTAATATCGTATTTAAAAATATTATTTAATGCTTAGTGCTTACTGAAAGAATAACTATGACTATTTACTGATTACGTATATTTACATTCAGATTTTCATAATGACCAATCTATCAATTTCATGAAAATTAAAGTTCTTATTATAGTTACGTACCTATTTGTTTGCATTATAAATATAATGGTCATGCCCAGTGTGGCCCAATATTTTTTTGTAAAATAAAAAAAATTATAATACAATTATGTTTCATCTTGCCATAAATAGGTTAAACATTTAAACACTAAAAACCACTTTTGTAATTTAAAATAATACATAAATCAGTTTTTGTCTTGTCGTTTGTCAACCTATGTAATTATAATTCAATAGTCACTTAGGGTTTTAATTTTCCTCTTTTTTTGGTATAAATCACAAGTTACACGAGGAATGAAAAAATCTTTTTTTTACCAAAATATGGAGACATAAGTTCACAATATTTTAAGCATATTATACATTAATATTAAGAATTTATAATTAACAGTCGAAAGTTAAATAATTATAAATATAATTTATAATTTATAGCTATATTAAAATTAACAAATAAATAATTTAAAATACCTGATATATCCATAATTTAATTTATCATTAATTATTTATTTATGTCGTTATATTTTATTAAATTATAAAAACCCTAAGACGAAGAAAATTATAAAATCTTGGCATCTATAATAAAGCCCATAATAATATTAGAAGTTAAAATGTAGGTTAGTACAATACAGTATATAATTATTATACTTATCTGAAAACAATACATTTAAAAATAAACTCATTTTATAAACCATATATCAGGTGATTAATTATAATTTACAAAATATAAAAATAGATAACATTATTTATTATTATTTATCAAATATTTGTTACTTACTGACTTACATAATATTGCATCTAACTAGGAATCGGTAATCATATTATTTAGGTATACCTATAAAGATAGACTATAATAGTTGCCAGATGGCTTCATATAATTCTATATGGATAGGTCTACGGCAGTACTGCAATGTTTGACCCACGACCAACAAAACATTTAATCGAATTATACCATTATAATGTATTATTATGATTTGTATTTATTAATAAATGTCGAAAGTCTAAATCCGATGATAACAAAAATGACATAATGTAATATCACTTTTTATACAATACCTATACAAGTATACAACAACCTGCAGATCTTATTTATTGAACATCGTGCATATATATATTGTTTCACGGGCGTGTTTTGAACGTTTTTTGTCCAAACAAGCGCGACGCATTGTCTCGGTCGAATACAAAACCTTTACCGTTTGTCGGCTCGAATAAGACTTTCTTCTCGGGTGACAAGCCGCGAAGACACCTTATAGTATATAGTGGTGCCAAATATTTACACTCGCGTGTAATCCTCCGGGCAGGGGTGCACCATTGTGCCCATACGAAACGAAGGATTTACCCTTTTCGCGCGATGAACGCGAAAATAAATAATAATAATAATAATAATCGGCGACGGCGGCGACGTGTTATGGTGTGATATAAGAGAGAAAGAATATTATGAAAAAAGGGTTCCGCCATTATATTTCTAGTCTACCGCCGTCGCTACGGGTTAAATCGACCGGAATAATTTTGCAAAGTCTGCGTACGCGAAATCCTTCACCCCCAGGGCGCGTTTTTCAATAGAGAGCTTAGGTGTCATAATCTTTCACGCATGCCTTGACCGCTAATCGACACTGTTCGAAATAATATACACGTGTTGGTGTGTAAAATTATCGGTGGAAAAATGAAACGTTACGAATCGGCGGAGACTGCAGCGTGTGTTCGAGTCTAATAAAAACGTTTTTATTTTATTCCGTCCAACACGCCACGGATCGACGTGACAGCGACGCATCGGCCTTAGAGGGATATGCACCGCATTGGTTGTGGGGGAGAAAAGTATACCTATAGGTAATAATATCAGGCATATAGGTGTGCATAAAACATGTGATTTTCGTCTGCAAACTTCCTTTCAGGTGTGTAAGTTGGTCTATGCAGCGAATAAAATTATTAAAATTCAGCGGTGTTGCATTTGGCATTTGGCTCAATTTGTCCCCTCCTCTCACCTACCATATACCTGCACAATATCTTAAGGAGCGTGAACGGATATTTTCTTGTTTCCTTTTTGATTGGATACTCTACAATCGACGAACTGTATTTAAACTTATATATAGTGGTTGTCGTCAGTAATCGATCATCACCCTTTTGCCCGAGTCCGGGAATAATAATTATGGTCTCCAAACCTTCCAATGATTCCTTTGATTTTCTTCCGCTATTCCGAGTATACAAATTTGAAATTTAATGATATTCCTATCGTGTAAGGCGTAAATTATTTTTTAAACACTATGGAATAGAATATATGTTATATTATAACAATTATTAACAAAATTTAATAATAATTTATTATGTTAAAATTGTATTTAGAATAAAAACAAAATATGTCAACATGGCACAACCCTAATAATGTAGTAAATTCTCTTTCAATACGTAAAACAAAATAACAAAATATATATTATATACTATTTAAAAGGGTGATATATATTATGCTCTTGTACTATTCATCTTTAATAATTTAAGTAGGTATATTGATATTGGATAATTTACCTTTGTATTGTTAAAACCAAAATGAAAAATACTAATCTTAGGTATGGAATTAACTATTAAGTAAGAAATAAGTAGCATTTGGTAAGAATTAATTATTAAAATTCGGAATATTTAATAATAGATTAATAATGATATATTTAAAATAATATATTGCAACCATTTCTAAACAAGTCAATTGCATTGTATTTACTTTGGCAGTAATTATGTACTTTATTGTAATCTATATATTAATATTATAAATAAAATGTAATAGCATTTACTAAATAGGATTTCAATTAATTATAATATTTATTATTTATAATAACTAATACATTTTTTTCTTTTAAAATTTCTTCTTCTTTAAACTCAGTTAAAATATATGAATATTGTCTATAATACTAAGTTACATCTATAAATTAATATTTGATTTCCAGAAAAATTATACTCTTTTTTAGGTAAATAATATATGTTTATTGCTTAATTATTTACTACGGTTTACGATTAAAATTCATGAATTCTAATTTATAAATTTAAAAATATTGCACACTGCAGTATTATATTTTATCAGTTTTTATTTTAAAAAAAATCAACGATTAGCCTTTATAAATCTACGTTGTTGCTTAAAATATGCGTTATGCATTTAATTAAAAATTTTATGTTTTTGTAAGAGAACAATAATATTGTCTACTGTGGAAGTCCTGAGGCTAATATAGTAGCACAACCACACTAATCGTATAACTCATTTAGAGTCGTAGTCGAAAACGAAAAGAAACCATCTATATAGTTTACATTTTATTTTAGAGAAAACGTATATTATGCTCACTTGTTTTGGTCATACTTCTAAATCGACATCAAGGTTGAACAAAGAGGGGGACTTTAGGTGTCTTATTAGACATATTTTAATTGCACGTCGGTGACATTCGTTTCCTTCGCTGTCTGCGCTGTAGTAAATACCAACAAAAACGTAACCCGTAGAAATGTACGGTTTTTAGTCTAAACACATAAAGGAACTTGGGACAAATAGGGCGAATGTGGAAATAATAAAAAGGAGGAAACTCGTTTGCCGGTCAAAGGTGATCTTGACAACATATGGCGGGTTCTTTTTTTGCGTCCTAGTTTCTTAACTACGGTGTGTTTTAAACACAATATTACATTCACTTATAATGATCTCGTTTTGCCACAAAATATACGACGGAAACAAAAACCGTAGACATACGAATTGTTCAATTTCAGATATTTAAAATCAGAATTTTTCTGTCAAACTACTTGTTTACACAATATTATTATGATGATATTTTTACATATTTTATAGTTACGTAAACACTAATCAACTTACTTCGAATCGGTTTAAAATTTCCATTGAAATGGGTTAACGAACAGCAACTATCAAAACCAACATTGAGCTTTTAAACTTAAAATTACTCATAGTTGAACAGTTTTATTTTATAATTTACAATATGCATTTGTGAATATAAAATATTAGCTTATTATTAGGTACCTACTACTTGAGGTATATTTTGTATTTTTGTAGCATGTTTCTAATTAAAAATTTCATATGAATATACTATTATGTATATAATAATTTTATTGTGTACATGTATAGTATAAGAACATAAAATTACTTAAATTAAAAACATGTTTCGTTAACGAAATTTGAGAAAATCTGCAGTGTACCTATACAATTATAATGTATTATCTATATATTATATTTACTATATTACTTATTAGAATAACACTGACTCTGAAACAATAATAAAGTTAAAAATAAATTACTTTAATTCTTTCGAAGTTTTCATGAACTAGTTGTTGGTTCACTATAATTTTCTTACTATATTATATAATTTAGTTAAAAGTTTGGTTTTCATATACGTTTATTTTATTTATCTTTCACCCGTATAAATAATGTTGTACACTAAAAAAGTTTTACATGATGATTGAAGAACATTATTCATCAAATAATAAGCACAATAAACCACATTAATTGGTTTTCTGTATCCCAAAGTTTTTTATTCGACTCTGATAACCAAATAGCTCAGAGATAAACATCTGTTAATACTTGTAGTTTAACATTAAAAAAAAAAATTTATTATAGCCCCAACAAAATAAAAACTATTATTTATTATATACGCTTTAACTTTGAAACGAGAATATAAATTACATTTAAAATGTTTATCTGATACCGCTTAATGTGGAACGCGTATATTATACCGTTATTAAAATATTTGTCCGAAACATATCTCAGATCACCGAGTTTAGTATAATATATTATATAATATAATTATTATGAAGTATAAACAGTATAATAACATAATAATATTATTATCGAGTCTGGAAATTGTGCAAAGACTACGGGCGACATTGTGCCGGTCCAAACCGGACGTGCAGTTTATGTGATTCATAAATCCTTGCCAATAAAGTCGTCATAATATATAAAGGAAAAACCTTTTCAACACTTCATCATAGCCGTTGGAAGAAAAAAAAGGTTAATCCCGGTTTCATTCACGGATCTCGGGGGCGCCTTCGGTGGTCTCGACCAGATTACCGGCACTGGCTAGAGTATATTATATTGTAACAGTTCCGAAATAAACGTCCCCTGGAGGGACATATATAATATATATATATTATTATATAGGTAGGTGTGCGTTTTTATATTATTATATAACACCCAAAACGCTACTGTGCAAGACTTTCACCCAGACTAGACCCATCCTTTGTGTGCGTGGGGCTTGGATAGTGATGTATATTATCCTTTACACGGTATAGCCATATATGTGTATTTGGATTTTTCTATAAGGACGTGTCGTTCGATTATTGTACCAGACTGATGTGTTTTTATAAACTAACAATATAAAATAACCCAAAGTCGTCGTTATACATTAAGGTACTATACATATAGGTAGATACGACTGTACGAGTTACACGACAAACTGTTACCTGTACAATAAAATAGGGAAAACAAATTCATTCGCAGCGTATAATATTATTGCAAACATTAATTTTATTCTTTACGGTTTTTTTTTTACGCATTCCATAGACGAAAGCGAGTTACGAATATTATGTAATTTAAGAGGACGCCATACCCTGCATGCCTTGTCACCACCTTGTCAAACGTTTAACATAGCAAATTATACGTTCTGAATAATATTAATTTAACCCTATTATGTTTAATTTTAAAGTGAATTGACCTATTCCCAAATTTAGAAGTTAGAATATTATCGATGACATAGTTTTTTTTAATTTTAATATTAAAGCAAGTTATGAGAATTTTAAAATAGTTAATTGTTTGTTTAAACGAATTATTGAGACCGTACAATTGTCAGCTATGTTATGCGATTGTTGATCCTTTTAAGATCCGTATTGACTAAAAAAATATATAAACCAAAAAGGAATGCGAACAATATTGTAAACACTATTTTAAGTGAGTAATTATTTTTTTCCGAGACTTAGGGTGTCGTCTCGTTAGCCTTTTTGAAATAGTTTTTATTCGCTGTGGAAATGAGCGAACACCCCCACATGTGTGCGGCGGAAACACGAGATCCCGCATCCGGGTCAACCCTTCGGCCTTGTGTTTTGCGTTAATTAACGACGTCTTACCACGTCACAACCGGTTACTATCGAACATAACCTAACCTAACAAAGTCAGTGTAAAGACATTCGACAAATATAAAAATATTATTCATAATCAATGATAGTAAAATACTTGAAATTTAACACATTATTATGATATATTTTATTTTCCATTATCGACCCCAAAGTCCAAACCCCGAATTCCTTATTCTGTGCGTCTTTTTAACGTTATTCGAAAAAATATAGAAATAAAAATATATTACTAACTACCAGCTAAACTGAGAATAATATTTTTTCTTACAATTTAATTACAAATACGTGTTAACCATTACTGCTTTATAGCTATTAAATCATATTAAACTTGTTTGAGTTTGTAGTTTAAACTTGAGAGTTTAATGATTATATTTATGTTTTTTTGTAATTATATAAAACTAATTGAACTATTTTCACTTACTGTTTATATATTGATAAAAAATTTAAGAACTAGGTACAAGAAACATTTTAAAATTTATTATGATCATGTTGATCAAAGAAGAAATGAAATTATCCAACAAATAATATTGGAAGAATGTTAACTGATTTAGGTAGCTAAAATACAATTATGTTTTATCATAATTTTCTTTTTAGTTTTCAAAAATGTATAACAATTTGCAACAAGTTTTTCCTATTACTATGATATTTGTGTAATTGTTTTTACATATTATTGATATATGACATTATATAATAATAATTACCTACTATTAAGATAAACAATATAATGTTCTAATGCAATTAATACTGTTTATTTATACAATTGTATACCAAGAATTATAAATTATTCATGGTGGTTTTTAACGGAGATAACATTATAGAAAGTAATAGCTATACATATATATTTAATCATACATGATGATAACCAAAGTACTTCATATCTTTATAATTTCGTACGATTAGGTATTAACTTTAAACCTATGCTCATTGGCCGTTGTACACCTGAAACTAAAGATCATTATCAAAAACATTGAGAAAATAGTGAGAGGGGAGGCTTCCGGTACCTTTTAATAGCTCAAAATTAAATTGGTGGACCATGTAAACAGAAATTTTGTGGGCGACATTACTTTGGAAATTTAAAAAAAATCAACCAAAAGTGAAGGAAGATCCAACTCGCGACTGCGCTAGACACCTATAATATTAGTTAGGTACTGAGAAGTATTCGGAATTTTAATGCGCTGGACGCTGAACCCTGGTCCCTGGTGCTATCAGGCCCGGATTGATACTATCGTAGGCCCTAGGCAGAGTACATTTAGTGCCTAAACAGTAATATGGGCCTGCAATGCCCAGTGTTTAAATGGTTAAAAAACCTGTTCGGGAGAGGAAGTGTCGAATCTTAGTGTTAATCCTTTAAGAACAAAAATTAAATTTAAACTTTTATTACTTTTTATATGATTTAACAGATCTTAAAAACCTTTTACTCAAAATATATACAATTAAATTGTTAAAAACCAATATGATGGGCATTAACGAGTTAAAAAGTTAAAGTTGAGTTAAAATTTTAAAAAGTTAATTTAATTTTAACTTTTTAACTTAACTTAACTTAACGATATTATTTATAATTATTATTTCCTAAAATACTTTAAACAGTAATAAATACACAATATTTTACTTGTTGTGCTTACGTGTAGGTACAATCGTACAGATTTACTTAGGTATAATAATAAAAATAAGAACATAAAATATTACAAAAAAATCGTAGTCACACATTTTATTTTCGTAGGCCCCAAAAAGTTCGTAGGCCCTAGGCTACTTCCCTCCTTATAAGTACAATTTTGTTTAATTAAATAGGAAATACAAACTGTTAACTAGATTTCAATAAACAATGACGATCAATAAATTGCTTTAAATAATAAATTAAAATTCAATGTTCAATAAGAATCAATTTTCAATGATTATAAAATAAGCTCGGATCATAATAATTGAGGTTAAATAATAATTATATTGTATCACGTTAATATTTTTTAATGATAATAATTATATTGTATTACGTTAATATTTTTTAATAATGATAATAATTATAAACTAAAATATATCCATATAATAAAGTGGCACCCACCCCGATAGGCGATCACGCCTTCCCTCTTAATACACCACAATAGGTACATCACTGGGTTTGTTATAGTAAAATGTCTATATAATACTTTTGTTAGCAACTGAAAAGACCGTTAAAAACTGAAATGAATATGGCCAATCTAAAACCAGAAGATTAAATTTCATGTTATTTTACGAACTATATACTTATATAGTTATAATATGTAATTATTGTTTATTGTATTTTAACCGTTTATTTAGCAGTCACCTCCTTACATTGAAAATCAGGGAAAACAAAATGTATTGACCTTATTCGGATGCTTATTTTTAAATAGTATTATTTATTATGTTTACTTAAAAGATCAAAAATCATAATAGGTAAATGCTATTGTCTAGTAAAAATACGCTAGTAACAATCACGTTTTTTTTCTTTATTTATTTGACACCGTTGTAATAATATATTTATAAACCTATACCTACAGTCATTAAAAGACAAAAATATTTTAATATTTCATTACCGGTTCTAATATTGTAATATTGATAAACAATATTACACGGTTCTTAAGCCGGGTTCACACTACACGTGTGATTTCGTATTTTTATGTTTATACCAAAATACAATACTAATGATATGAATATCGTACCCGTTGGTAACATAATATTATTTTATTTTAAAATATGTAAAAAGTATAATTAAATAGTAATTAAATATAATATTCAACTATGCGGTATCGTTCGGTAACTGTGATTATTTTACACGTCACGGTGTATTGTGAACCCGGCTTTAGTTTAAAAAAAAAAAGTATAAATTAATCTATACAATATATTATTATTGTGATAAATATAATTCTATTATTCGTGGCGGACAGACACATAAAAACGAAACACAAACACATAAAAACACATTATTGACATTTCAAAACTTGTACACGACCGTAAAAAATAAAGATGTATAATATACATATCTAGTGGGCTTACCCTGTTGCTCGGCGCGCGCGCGCACACATACATAATATTACATCGCACGTGTATTTATTGTAATATTACTCTGCAGCGGCCGTAGAGTTGTGTAGGCACAGTACAACGAAAGTGAACACGAGGAATTCTGAGGGGATAGAAATCGCCAAATCGTCTTTACTTTACACCTGCAGCAGCAGCAGCAGCACATTGAAACATTATAGTCACGTTTTGTCTAAGGCTCGCGAGTCCATTAATCTTGCGGGGGCTACTTGCACGGACAGTTTGCATCTGTTCGCCTCGAACGTCGCGCGTTTAATATAATATAATAATAATATGAAAGGAGTAAACATTACACGTGTAATGAGAACGTCCAGCAGCATTTAATAAAGTCAAGACGTTTCATTTTTCACTCTTACGACAACAATAATACATATAATACACATTGAATATACGCGTGTATGCGACGAAACGATAACGACGTGCAGAGCTCTTCCAAAGGGGACCGGTTGTGCGCGTTCGGAGAGCCGCGGGGGAGCGAGCCAAAAGGGTTTTCCAAATGGTCATCGTCGAGTGTGTTGACACTGTCGGAGCGGACGGCCGAAATTAATGATCCGCCGAGGATTTCGTTTGTTATTTCGGCGTATTTTATTTCTCTTTTCCTTTCAATATATTATAACATATTATTATTATTATAGAATATGTATCGCCGAAAAATACCCTCCCGCTGCGGCTACCGTTTTCGGTTGGAAGTTTGCAGTCACTGCATGCCGTGAGTATTGTATAATAGGTAGGAAGCCGCCAGAGCAAACAGAACCCATCATCGCCGCTGTGTGCCATACGTATATAATATGATATTATTCGTTATTATTTATTAAAAATATTATGCAAACAGCTGCGATTAAAATATAGCCATTATATAGATGACTTTATATTATATTTAATCGTTATAATTGGATTCGGAGTTCAAAAATATTGCGTGTAAACATATGATTATTCTGTTGACTGTTTTTTTTTAGTGAAACTCGTTATTAGAAACGTCTACGGTACAAAATTAATAACCGCGTGCACAGTGTTATTGATTTAAATGTTAAAATTTCGTGTTTTAACCGATGCACTACATAATAATATAATTATTCATTTTATACATATAAAAATGCACTTGGAATTGTTTTCTAAATGTCGTTTAAATAACATTACGGCACGACAAACGAGTAAAATAGAATGCGTATGTACATGCTAATATATATTATGTTTTCAATGCAAAACGATTACCTACCTACAGCTATTATGCCTATAATAAATGTTATCGTCGGGAAATTCGTCACGAACGTCTTTTCGTGTAGGTTTATTATCGTTCGTTGCACGTGCATTTTATTTTTGACGGGTGACCCGACACCTTTTATTATTATTATTTACTATAAAAGAGAGAAATAGAAGAGAGAGCGTGGTGTAAGGGTGGCTGGGATGAGTTGTATAAAAAAGAAAAAGAATAAGAAGAAGAAATTATCTGCTGATGAATTGACAAAAGTATTCCGGGAACGGGGAATACGGTTTTTGGCGAAAAAATGTCCGTGTGCGATGTTTATAATACAACAATAGGTGTTTTCGCAGCCTCGCAATTTTTACCCAGTCATTCGGTGCAGGCCAACACAAGAATAATGTTTTTAACATTTTGACGAGATATTTAAAAAGGGTTTCTGCGTTTCACCCTTCAAAAATATACTGCCTCGTTAAAACGTCTGAAAATTCGGCCGCCGGTAGCCGTCCGTCTATAAGAAGGGAAAAAAAAATAAAACACAAAGTACGTAATACCCTAGTCCTTTGTAATTCTGTGTGGGCGACTCGGAGGGGAACCCTTTCGGGCAGAAGCCGAAAGGAGATATTATTTTTAAAAAGGCGAAGAAAAAAAATATATATATAACATTATACCCAACGCGTGTGTGTGTGTGTGGATAAGTATTATATATATTTATATATATATATACAGTGCACACCTACACAACCTCAAAACCGAGGCGGCTTGTATTACGCGCGTAAATCACTCGGAATGTTTGAAGGCGAAAAAAAGGGAATACGACAATGCGCGTGGAATATAAATTCGTGCGCCGCCCGCCGCGCGACAATCCTTTAAACGCACAGACTCTCCTTTTCGCAACCAGGACAACAAAAAAAAAAAAAAGAATGTCTGTACGTTTGTTTCCCCTATCGCTTCCTGCAACTAATCGGTCTTAAGTCGGTTTTTCATAAAAAAAAAAACTGCATAACAATCAATAATGAAAACAGTTCAAGACGTGCAAATGGATCCCTCTATTTTTTTTTTCTCGAGAGTTTTCGTTCGAGTTGAGTTTATATAAAGGATTCTACATACGCGTACAATAATGTACAATATACTACGTCAGTATATGTATGTTTTACAAATAAAATGGGTGATGAGAATCAAGATATATTTTGTATCCGTAACGAATCGTTCGAAATTAATATAAAGGAAACAATAATATACGTTCCGAGAATCAAAATAACTTGAAAGTAATAATATACAGTACCTAGTTCGTATATACTATGTAGTATTATAGTAATACCTATGTATACATTGCACATAATATTATTACCTAAGCGTAAACAAAAAAATTTTTTTTTTTTACGATTGATTTTTTTACGCAATTATGTACTAGGTATTATAATATAATGTCAATGTATATATTATTGTATCTCCCTCTTATCTCGTACATATACTCATTATGTCTTAGATATATATTATATTAGATTGTATAATGAATATATTCTTCTGAAAAAAAAAAAAATATATATTATTGTATAATAGAAATCAACGTTGTTAATTTAAATGTTTGATTATTGTTGCAATAGTTTTGCATTAAAATATCTATCTAATATATTATATATTGACTATATTATGTAACGTGTAACATAAATATTTTAACTTATTAGGTAAAGATAATATAGAAATTGAATAACACAATGTAACGCATTAAAATTTAAAATTCAAAATCGGTACCTATCTATTAATTTTATTGTGAAAAAATAGGGTTGAGTTACAAATGTTATTTATATCAAAATTGTAGGCGGTTTTTTTTTCAAGGACCATTAACAATAGAAAATATAACTATTATACCGGGGTGAGTAACTTTTTTAAAAAGCTTATATAATTTTATTCAATAAAAAATGCAGTACACAATATGTCAGTATTTTCTGTGATTAAAGTCAGTTTGTATATTTTTATGTAAAGTCTTTCACATTATACTGTATGAACAAGCGTGTGATTGAATTGCAAATCCTGACCTCTATAAGTTGAGAAAACAATTTAAAAACTTGATCTACCATTCTATCTGACGAAAAATACATAATTTATATATATAACTAATGTCTTAGGTAAACACGTCATGTATTATTATATTATATAATATACTGCGTGCATTATCCAATTATTGTGAGAAAGCATAAGAAATTTCTCGAAACAAAACTACTGCTAGAAATAAATAATAATATAGTTTTGGGAATATTGGGATGGTTTCAAAAATTCGCCATCATCAAATTGAAATTAATTTTTTAAACCGGTAAGAATTGTCGTTTTACAAATACTTATTATATATTTTAGAAAGAACAAAGTATTCAACTCATCCCGAAGTTTTCAAAATAATAATATTACCTTGGAAATGATTTTTTGTGGTGACTTTGCGTTAGAGTGAACAACTATGCATTTTTTAAAAATAATATTACTATCAATAATATGGCCGAATGCTTATAAAATATTTGGCCAAAAAATGTTTCGATCTAGGTTTCAACTATATATAGGTACTCGGATTTTTTTGTTTTTTATTTACTCGTGAGAACATTGATTTCATTTATCCGTTCATCGGTTCCATTATTGGTCAAGGCACTTAAAGGATTTCAAAGAATCTGCTGATATTTCTACAGCTGGTAAAAATGTTTTCGGTCTCCAAAGTGACCAAGTTACGCGAAACCGTCCAGATGGAAAATGCATCCCTCACAATATTGTAAGCCTATTGTGTACCGTATGGTCCTTGTATTGTTTCCCTGGTAGATGTACCTTTGAATTCGTGTATGTATACAATGAACAAAAAAAAAACAGCAGACCGCAAAAATCTGCCTTTTTCCAACATAATTATTAGGTAGTCTATTCAAATAAATACCCGTTGAATAATAAAAAAATATATACCCATATTGCAGAAATTCAATACTACGAATAACTGTAAAGATCGACAGGCTAACCGATAGGTATTTTCCGGTTTCGTAAAGCGGATAAAATAATTATTTGGTTTGTATGACGAGGCAGTGGGGAAGGGTGAGGCTGCGAGGGCAATTAAATTGTTATATATTGAATATAAAAGAAAAATATCTTGACAGTATCAGCGCGGGTGTAAGGGGTATTAAATTATAAAGTAATATAATAATATGATATTGGATCTGTGGGTTTTGAATTTTTGTCCAATTAACGAACAAGTTTAAATCAATCAGTGAAAATATTTTGGTTTTTTTTTTGTGGTTTAAGAAGATACATAATATATGACTTAGATTTAGTATTTATTATGTAATATCTAAAAACGAAAAGTTTTTAAATATAATAAGGAACTTGTAATAATAATATGTTAATTTATTTAATAATTTTTGGAATAATTAATAAATAATTTGCGTTCAGGAGAACCGGCAATATTTTAATTTTACCTATAATATTACAGTGAATTGACCAGATGAAACTTAAAGTCAAGAATATTATCTGTGTACTCGGTAGTTTATACATAACGAATTACGATGGATCTTTCACGATATCTAATTCAGTTTTTCTTTGATACGAGAATTTTTTAATTAATATTTTATATACCCATAACTTGCACAAAAATTAATTATCTTTAAAATCCAACAAACAAAACCGATCTTACGTATAAATTATAATTATAATTTTTGTTTTGTTTTTCCCTGCGCTTTTGAAAACTATTGAGAATTTCAAATTTTGATCTCCCGAATGCACTAATTAGATTCACTTTCCCATTGAACAAGATACTGTTGAAGACAATCGAAGCAGTTTTACTGCCCCAAACGGTGGTGACAGACAAAAAAAAACACAACATTGTAAAATCAATACATTCATCGCTCCTCTCAGAATCTTAAACAATTACATTAAAAACTTAAAAATAATATATTTTATTTATTTAAAAAAATAAAAATATATTAAAGAAGTAACACGAGGGTCCTCCAAAACTATCTAGTGTTTTTAGCGTCGTAAAAATCCAATTTCCGAACGAAAAATAACTGCCAAGAAGAAATGCTGTGTCTCGTAAACTAGTTTTTTTCCAAAAATGTCGACTCATCATCCATTACCGAAGATCGTCGGAGGATTCGATTCATTGACCGTTGAAAATGTTTACAAAGTTCCCGAGAGCGTGGTTAGATAATATTATTATTACCAGCATAACTCACTCATAGACAATTCTTTTTTTTCACATCGAGCACGCAATGAATTTTTAGATTTATTTTACGCCTTTTATGTGTAGACTAGAGAATGAACAAGCACCTCGGGGCATAGATATATTGTCAATAGGACATTATTTCATAACACCAAAATTACATAATATTGTCAAGGCTGGGCATTAACGGGTTAAAAAATTGAGTTATTTTAATACGTTAACGAGTTTATATTTTTAAATTTACTTCTAACTATATGATAATTGATAATATTCAGTTGATTTATTTTAAAGTCACGTTGAGTTATTTTTTTCTCTAATTTAACACTAAAGATTTAAAATAAGTATATTTTGTTTTGACATAATTATTGTTTTTATATAGATGTATTTATAAAATAAGGAATAAATATTAATATTAATTATAAATTATTATATTATATTATAATATGTAGATATTATAAAATAAATACTAAATTGTTTACAGTCGAAGTGTTGAATGCACTATTTCTGGATTTCCATAGGGATGGAATTAATGTATATAAAATATAAATATAACTTTATATATACATTTCTTTACAACAAACAACTTATACATTTACATCTTACTTCTGGTATATTAATTAATTTGAAATCTTGGAATAATTGTGATATCACTTATACCAGATAACCCATTTTAATGTTTAAAGACGTCACTTCAGTACCATGATCTCTAAAAAAAATGAACCAAAATCTAAGGGCTAAAATTAGGGTATAATTATAATATTATATTATAAATAGGATATTCTATTATTTCAATAAATATATAGCCTCCCTTTTTGTTATTATTTTCTATAAACATTACTCTTATGGCTATGATTTTTACTACATATACTTGTGTTGGTTTTTCAAAAAAAATTGAATAGATTATATATATTATAATATAATAGATGCTTTTTAATAACTACTTCAGCGTATATTAGTGAAAGATGGATATTTTAAAAAATATGTTTAATTTTAGGGTCTGGAACATAAGTATTGGTATTTATTTTTTCTTTTCCACTAATTTGTTATATTTGTAATGTAGAAGGAATGTTTTATTTTTGCATTTTTAGGATAGGTATGACTTACGGTAATTTGATAGTTTTATAGCTTCTCCGAAAATCATTGCATTTTACATTTTGTTATTTTTTAAGAAAAGTTAAAATTAATACGGACTAGTCGCGTACACATTTCTATGAAAGCATGAAATAACGAAATGGTTTTAAATGTTCTTAGTTGAATAACCGTTGATGTTATCCCTCTTATCCCCTAAATTGATCATAAAAAACCCACACATGCATTATTTTACCTGCTCCATTGCAAAAGATAAATTAATTAACTATTAACTAAATAGTATTTATCGTAAGATAATCGATTGTGTCGTAGCCAGTTGTGTATAGCAGTTTTTGTAGTATAATATATATATATATATTATATAGTGATGACTGATGAATAGTTGTTGCGACTTGTTAACTGTCAGTTTTCGTATTCATTACAAAATACTTCAAATTAAACCTTCATATAGTTTCTTTATAATTCGCGTTTAAGATCATTTGAATTTGGATGATATATGTTTTTGACTGACGGGACAGAGTCCTGTGTTTTATGTTTGGTTGAATTCATTTATAGAATTAATTTGTAGTATAAAACGACGTTTTATATTCTTACAATAATTAGGTATAAAAGTAAAATCGACAATTTTAACGTAATTTTATTAGTGCATTTTATATGAATAATTATAAAAATGTCAATGATTAAATGACTAATAAGAAGTGTATCTCATATTCTTATATATGTAGTGATTACTAATTTAATATGAAAAAATCAGTTAAGCCATAAACTTGGATTTGATTAAAACTCAAAATGTAAACATATCGCCGAACACGAACCGATGCCATATCACCTACGACCATAACGCCTACGAGCTGGGAGAGAGGTTGTCATTTTTATTATCACTTTAATAGTGGCATCAATTACTTGCAGGCTTAATTGTCTTATATTACAGAAGCCTCTCCCTCCCACACAAATTCTACTCAATACGGTTTTACATTTCGAAATTTATATGTCGACTTGGTACAGTAACGTTGTACACTTCGCAAAAAGCACTCTACCTTACGCTATACACCACACATTACGATATGTACAATTTCGGACTTTCAAAGTAACATAATATATACTGTGTTATAGTATGCATGTGTTTAAGTCCAACTACCTGTAGGCTAAAGGTACATGTTGCGCATGTGCATTATAATGGCAGTTAAGTGCAATAATACCCTGTATAGTATATACGGAATTCAATGATATTTTGTTGACTGTATAATATAATAATATAATATAACAATATAATAATATATATATTATAATGACGTGACGCGTTCGATAATGTACCACCTATATATACAGATTGATTTGGGTTGGAAGCCACCACAAAAGGGTGTCTGGCTGCCGCATGTATTATTTTTATCACGGTACGCAACATGTTTTCGCATTCAAATTTGACGAATATTTTGTCCTTTTCGCCCGGTATACGTCTGCGCCCACCTCCGCATATATATATATATATATATATATACATAATATACGACTCGTTATATAATATAAGGGATTGAGGTTCTCACGACCAAAGGTGGTATCCTTTTACCACTGTGCATGGCGACGACTACTGTAGGCGGAAACCGATTATACAATTTTGCACACAGGTCCTCGCAACTGTTGCACAATGGACCAGGTAGTATGATGCGAAAAATTCCCGCGTCAATGAACCGTGTCGCGTTTTGTGTGCCGCTCTTTGCATCATCCAATAACGCATCGTATTTTTGCGTAATTCCACCGAAAAAGGATATTTTTCCTTATATTCGCGTTTTATTGTTATTCCTGGCAGTGTGTGCCCTCATATTAACCATATGTGTATAATATATATATATATATAGGCATATACACGAATGCGAGCTCGCATATATATATATATATATTTGTGCCGTGCATATAATAACAATATATATATATATATATATTTATCTTATATATATTATATTATGTTTGAAAATATCCCAATCGCGAAGGGCTACCGTCGTCGCCGCGTGGGAAACGGATGACCCGACGCCCGACCCGACCCTACATCAGTGTACACATATACACTTAAACGAGTTCAGGTATACGACCGCGTTATATACATCATGCCGTATATATTATGCATAGGCCTGCAGAGAATATATTAACATAACACTGGTACAATTTGCCGAAAATCTATAGATCAAATGCGCTGATTTATTTTGAAATGACATTTTCACATGCATGCGTACGGCGCGCAGCGTGTGTATACACGGACGAAGACGTTCGAACACGAAAACGAAAAAATGCGTTTAAAAGGGTTTGGGTCTTTGAGATTTATGATATGCAAATATATAATACTTTTCGACGATGAGTCTGTGTAAATAATTTAAAAGAATATATTATTATTCTGCGCAAATATATATATTGAAAACCCACATACATAATATGTATAGAGAAGGAGAGCGTAAATTTGTACAGTCTTTCAAAACCACTAGAAAATTATATCTTTAAAATACAATATAAATATTGAATACTAAAATCATATGGTACCTAAGTACTTATAAATTATAATAAACGGTAAAACAACCTGAAATATTAATAGCATAACTAGGGTCGTCTCAATTTGTAGAAAAACACATTAATTTCCTAAACACACATTTTAAATTAGGTACTAACAAAATACATTTTAAAACTTTTATTTTGACTATTTTATTTAGGTTTTAGATTTTTTAGGTATTTTTTAACTGTCATGACTCATGAAATGTTTAATACCTAATATAATTTCCGCGAGTTCAAACTTTTTACACACATTTTAATTATTTTATATTTATATTATCTTACAAATATTTTACATGTTCTGTAAAGTATCTACCTGCGGCGTCATAGTTAATTAATTATATCTTTAATTTAAATTTTAAAATATTTACACCTGATATACTTTTGTATTTTATTAAATTATAATTCTTTAGTCAACATATTATAGACTATATAGTGTAATTTGTACTGAATTGTTCTGAGATTTCAATACATTTATAAGGTTTTTAGTGCGTCTTTCGGGATTCATAGTATAGCATTGTAAAATGTATTTTTAGAAATTTGAAGTGCTTTTTTTAATGGTTTTTAATGCATTAAAATTACAACCCTAATTATAACATCGCACAAAATATGTCAATCATTATATTATTATTACAACATGGAGCTGTGGGCACGTATAGGCAGCTCCTATATACCTCCTACTAAGTAGTTTTCCAAACGGCTAGTCCTGTACGGACTCCCTTTGTGTATATAGTGGTGGAAGGGGGGTACGTATTTTTCTGTGGGAGGTATTCAAATCTGTTATTTTCCAGATTTTTGGGGTTCGTCGGGTATAGTGCGAGCGCGCGCGCGCATATCTGCAGGTGATGGTTGTTTTTTTACTGTCGCTTAAAAAAAAAAAAACAGTACCCGACGCCACAGCCGAGCACGAGCTCGTCGCGGCTCGTGTACAAGAATGGGGGGACGTTTTAAAAAAAAATCTAGGTGGTAAAAAACACGTACACGCAAACACCATTCATTCGGTACCCCCCTCCTTGCCAGCAGAGCATCGCGCGCGCCGCCACCACTGCTGTCGTGCCCATAAAATGTAGTTGAGTGGCACGAGCTCGGCATATATTCTCTCCCCCCCACCGTATATAGTAAATAATAATAACGATAAAAAAAAAATTCCGTACACCGTTCGAGGCTGGTTTTGACTCGTAGACGCGCATTGACGTTAACGTCCTCCTGGCTTCTGCTGCAGCACAATACGACATGTGTATATAAAATGCGTTTTAATAACGCACGGCAATACTTTTTTTTTTTTTATAAGTTGGTCGTGTCAATGCGTAAATAGGCGGAAACCGAATACTTACACCGTTCATATAGAAACGGCGTTTGCTCACACAATAATTAATTGCCTTTTCCTTTCAATAAATATTATTTTAACTCCACTATATACCTATCAGTTGTAAACATTACGCGCATTGGTATAAGGTACCCATATCATATAATATGTGAAACCTCCTCTATAACGGACACCACTAAATAGCGGAAGTTTTTTTTGAGAACAAACTGATCGCTAAGAATAACGGACCCCTCCTGTAATAGCTGTGGTCAAAATTTCGGCGACCGGTATTTAGAGGTTTCACTGTATCAATATAATATTATAGTTGTGATACAGTTTATTTCAAGTTTTATTTAACTATTATCTATATATACGAAAATGTACGGTGACCGAAGAAATATTATGTGTGTTTAATAAAAACAGTGCAGAGTAACGAACTATTTGGGGGAGACCCTGCAGTACGTTACATTTAGTTCTAACGAACTATATACCCTTTGGCCTCCATTAGTTTATGTGGGGCTGAGACCCCTAAGACCTTAGTTGTATTGTTTAGTAATAGCGCGTACCGCCATCATATAATGGTATTATAATACAAAATAAAATGAACCTAAATTGAGTGTTGCGTCAAAAATGCAACTGTTAATTTTCTATCAAAACCTATACAACGATTATTGCCGACCACTCAAATTAAAAAATATATAAATTTGAAAAAAACCACATTTTGAGTAAATTCATTTTTATAATGTTCCACCAGGTTTTAGCTCTCACATATAAAAGAGATTATCGGTTGCGCATAATATATACTAAACGCACGCACATATGTCCTTTCCTATACGCATTTAGAATATGCACATCTGCCATCGCGCTGGACACGGTATAACTGACGTCATGACCAGAAACCGTCGAACTCACCTGAATACATCGGTGCAGTTCACATATAACAACAACTACGACCCTGGCCCGAGAGATTTTTGGGTGCGAGTGTGTCGGTTTTTAAGGGTTGCGTAATGTTATGGGGTGGCAGATGGCCGCCGAATATATATATATTAACGTATTCCTGGAAACCAGAAGTATAATCCGAACGCTGTTGCCAATTTTATATTCACTCTTCCGGGTCCCCCTCAGCTCACGAAAAAAAGAACGAACGTGCTCACATACTCCCCGCGCATATATTATAATGTGTATACGCCAGCTAAATCAATCTCCAGACCATATTATATTTTGTCGTCGCGGGAGTAGAACCGCGCATTTAAAGAACTAAATAGTATAGGGAAACTATATTATTATGTTCGAACGCTTTGGCCTAGGGTATAAAATAACGAGTTGAAGCCAAAGCACGTCTATATACACTAAAAACGTGGTGAAATTATTATTACAAAGGGGAAACACGCATCAAAGGGCCTATATAGGAAACGTCATATAATAATTGACAGTGACGTGATAACGCGATTCGAGTTAGTTTTCATTTCTGGTATCAGACGGTTACGGTTGGGTCGTTGTTGGCTTATATATATTTTAACTAGGAGGTGCGTATCTTGACAATACCTCGTTATATCTTATTGTTGAATTATTTTTTTTTCATTTTACTTTCACGTATATGTATATGTAAAGAATACAATATTTTAAAACGAACCAAGTAAGTGTCAATTATCCTAAAAAAAACCTTCAGAAACCAGTTAAAAAATAATATTGTCAACAATTAAAAATGTGTCACCGTATAAAATAATGTTCATATTGTTTAACGATACTTATTCTTAATACGCTTTTTAATTCATAAAGTACAAGTCCAAGATAACATTACAATCAATGTTTTAGGCTATTCCAGTATTATTAGAATTATTGTTGAGATACAACGACAACGTTTTAACGAATCCTTTATGAGATACCATTAGTCGTCCGATTTTAAAGTGATTATTAATAAATAATAATTGTTATAAATTATAATTATATAGTGATTTGCGCAATCGTAATAAATGAACTAATAAAATATATGTGTACCTATATTATAGTCATTAGTTGCGGTAGCCAATTATAGTTATATTAAAAAGGTAGGTAACAAATACCAATGCAAACAGTGGCGGCTGGATATAGGATTATTTGAAGCAATCGCTTCATGTTTGAAATGTGTGGGCGGGTGTATATAAATATATATATAATCGCGGTAAGACCTCAACAAAAATATCATGGCAAATATTATAATTATTATAAATTATGAATGGCCCCTGCTGCTAATTTTGGTTCAATGAAGGGTACGGTGGTAAAAATATTTAAAATATACAATATTATGCTTCAAAGCCTACACAATTTCCCGCCGCCACTGAATGCAAATAACTGTTGTAGTTTAAATATTATTAATACAACCGAGTCAAGCCTGGTTCCTGCTAAATCCTGTCAGTCACCCACGACCGTGCAGGTCCATCATACGACGAATATCCGCTATTCGTCGATACTCACCATATATGTTGCGGGAACAGATATTACGCGTAATTATACGAATACTCGGTGCTAATAGTATCCGCCGCCACCTTACCGCACATTGCCTGCACGAAGGTGACACGATTCAAGAGATATTTCGTTGCGCCAAAATAGGTAGATATTCGTTGGCCAATGGTCTACTTGACTATATCGTATTCGTGTAAATTGGTGATTATTCGTATAATCGTATAATATTATACTGTCGTCAATTACTCAATTACATATTATAGGTATAATTATTTAGTATTCATATAAGTAACCGCGCATGCATTCTTCAAATACGCGCTAGTCGTGCAGCAGGGAACATCGTATACAAGTTAAAACACCTACATATAGAGGAGATCCGTGTACAGGTATAAATGTGCGTGAGTCCCTCCTATACTTTTGGGAAAATCAAAGTTTTCGCCGGTAACAAAAGTTTATACAAGTCGAAAGCACGGGACCCCGCAGCAGTACATGATCGATTGATCGCACACACATGTATATATATATAATATTTACTCGAACAGAAGCAGCGTGGGTGCGTGCGAAAGTGAAAACTAATTACGGATATCATAGCAGCGGCGGCGGCGGCGGTGTTTTGAACCTTTTTTTTTTTTTCTGATGATGGCCATCGCCGTTCGTCCCTCGTATATTATATATATATTATTATTTAGTTTTTGTATTAGGACTGCACGGCGACGCATCGAATAAAAATTAATTTCAACGCGAGAGGGATAAACTCGGGCGCCAACCGGTCGGTCTCCGGGATGCACGTGATATATATATATATATACGTGCACATACGGGGTCTGAAGCAGATGGAATTCGGTGGTCATCGTCGCGTAGTTTTGGTCATCGCTTGGCAGGAGGTCGTTTGGCTGCCCCGTATATATACACGGTGATCCTTTCGGTAAAAATTCGTTATATAATAATTTCATTGCAATATCATACTAATATGATATGTGCTATTGCTATATATATGTTACGGGTATTCATTTTCAATTGTTATTGCCTTAATAGTAGGTACAAATGTATTTTGTATTTCCCACCATTTGTTGTTTGCTGAATTTTCAACATCGAATTTTGACTTTTAAAAGACTATACCTTGCGTTTGTAGTATGATATGCAATCATATTATATCTCACATCGTTGCCCTCGCCTTCAGCTAGCTGCTATACACTGTCGAGTAAATGTCTCGACGTCTTGCAACAACTTCCACTGCAACAATCATAATATATTATAATAATAATTTGCCGATGTCAAATATTTTACGAATATTTATAAAAATATTCCGTGCCGAGGTTTAAAAATTAAAGTTTTGGGGTTTCAAAAATAAACATTACGCGAAATCAAGAATATTTCTATAGAGTTATGTATTATATAGGCTGCAGCGCATTCGCGTTTATACAACATACGACCACTCTGTATAATATACCAACTCTGTGCTCCGAGTCTGTATATATGCTGTTGCAACACGGTATATACACGGCTAAATGAACGCAGAGCCGAAAACTACTTTAACCCCTCGTGCGGGCTAGCGTTAGCCCTTTAATTATTGCAACGGCCGTCGTAGGTCGAAAGGGACCTTCGTCGAGGGATCGAGATCCAGACGGTTATATATATATATATATATGCGCCATATATACGCGTTTCTTTGATTCACCGAATTTTTCGGCCTGTTATATATAATATATTATTGGGTATGTGCGTGTGTGTTTCTGAACTCGAACACGATACCGCTATTGTACCTATACCTATGTAGGTGACTCACCTAAGGTGAGATAATGAAACATATCGCCTTGGTCCGAAATAATTACAAAACGACCCGTGACAAATTAGACGGATTACACATCACGCAAAAGTGCCAATTATATACTATAGCTTTTCGATTTTTACCCTAAATTATCATTGTATGAGTTATAACAAATCATAATCACTTTTACAATATTCCTGGAAATAGAATATATATGCTGTCGAGTCGGTGAAACATCCCCTAATGGACACCTCTGTATAGCGGACTAAATTTAATTTAGAAATTGCTAAACTATTTTATACAACTGTATAGTGTGCAGTGTGCTTGCTACTTGGATACCTATATTTTAAAGTATGACTGTACGAGTTACAGAGCTCCAGTTTAATGTAATATAGTAAATAGTTAATACTATATAGGTTAGTATATACTATTTAGTATTTATTATTTTTAATGGTTTTCATTATACCATTGTACCTAATATTATTGTGTTCATACCTATGACATGGGTAAAAAAAAAACGATTAACAAAATAATAAATCTATGCAAACCTTCAGTAGCTCAGTGTAATGAGTTTTATTAGTGTTTCTATGGTTTAACAAACAATGTTTGTAAATTGTAATGACCATGAATAAGAACTAATAAGTAGGTACCTAATAACTACCAAAAATTAAATTTATTTGTATATAAAATATTTGTTCAACAAAAACGTTTATTAATAGTGTGGGACTGTATGAGTAAACAATATTTTGAAACATATTATGTACTCCACAGTTTTTTTTTGTGTACATTTGTTCAATAATACAATCAAATTTGCAATACGAGAAACATATAATTACTGGGACAAAATTGAAATACTGTAGCAATAATAATATAAATTGATGAGTTTTAAATGTTAATAGTTTTATAATGGATTATAAATAACAACTTTATTATAGAAAACAAATTTTTGTTTAAAAGTTTTTAGTTTTTGTACTACCGTATTTATACACTCTATTCAACTATACAGTGTATTATATTATGTCATTATAATATGGTGTGCCATTAAGATACACATTGTACATTGAGTTTAATTCAAAGTTACTGAGCCAAACGCGATGATAGTCCTTCAGACACTGCACCGGTTTTCTCTTGGAAAAATGTTGTTTTTTCTCGTCGTTCTGTTTTCGTACAATATGGGGCACATCGCAGCAATTACGAGCGCTGTTGTACCGAAGCGACGCCGACGTGTATTATTGGTGTAGGTACCTCCTTATAGATAGGTACTACCTACGTACAAAAGCATACAGCCCGACAGACAACAATCTCACTCGGTATATAATATATAACCCCCACACACGGCAAAATACATATAATATGTGTTTTGGACGTTTCAAAGGGTTTATAATACGTGTACAATGCGGTGTGTATAATGTGTATGATATATGTATATATATATAAGAAGAATCCATCACGGCGACGCGAAAACAGGTGCGTTTCGGTAAAAATAAACCTAACCTAATTTCGCGACACCATACGTATATATACATATGATAATATGTACGCGGCTCGTAATGATACGACACACAAACACTCCGCCCAGGTCGTCCTCCGGACAAAAGGGCTGAGCGTCTCCAAAAGCAACAAACACCGATGACATGTTATGATAGCGAACCCTTTTGTTGGTCTGCACGCGGTGATTGACGGACGTATATATATCTCGTGTACCTTCTGCGTACATAATATTATATGCACCACGTGTACGAGCGTATATAATATTATATACTATATATATATATATATATAGGTACCCTGTACGGTGTAACGTGCACCGCGACGAGAACTGCACCGGAGGAATCCTTTTATTTATTTTTTACGCCGATGAGTTTCCTATTATATAGGTATAGAAACGGGTAAGGCTCGTGCCGACGACGCTAAAAAGGGGTACCACAATGATTTCGTGTGTGTGTGTGTGTGTATTTAAACCCCTTCGCACCCCGCGCACGTCTTCATTAAGCGCGTGTAAATAATAAAAAACGGGTGTCTACCCTACGAAAAAAAAAAAAAAAATTAGTCGGGTTTAAACACCGTTTAATAAGTCATTATGTGGGGCGCCTAAAGGGGTTGGGAAAAGGGTTCGGCAGGTATTCAATTATTGTGTGCGATAGTCTTGTATGATTTTTTTACTATACTATACTATATATATTATATTATTATGTGTAACGCAAACCATTCAATATAGTCAATACCCTTTTTAAATGGATCTCTAAACATAAACTATCACACCTATCGTCGACCAAGTGTGCTCAATAGACTGAGCACACTACACTCGAAAAAACCTGTTACCCGCAACCCGTTTTATTTTTTCCCATTATTTTTGATGTGTGTGTTCTTTATCGATATATCATGCATGTTGACGTGACGTAACCGATGTGATTATGATATAAAAAAAAATAAGACACGGATACCGATTGACGTGGGACAAACCGTGTTGTTTACTTATTTGCCATGAATGGAAATAAATAAACCCACACGAAGTAAATTTTCGGAAATAACGAGAATCGTAGGAGTAGTACATACCTACGTAGTTATAATAAGTGTGATCACGATATGAAGGAGTAACTTTCAACACCTACAACCTGCAAACTTACATTTTGCACCTCCGCAAATATAACATTTTTTCCAAAGGTATGAAGTTATATAGAACAAATACACACATTATTATATTGATTAAAAAAAAAACCGTAAACATAAATAATATTAATTAATTCATAATTATATAATAACTTAACCAATTAACAATACTACCTAGTACACTGCTAATAAATGTTCTTTAACAATATTAAACATCAGAAATTGTATTTTAATTAAAACAAATATTTCATCATATTCTATATTTTCTAATAAATTATAAAGTTATAATAGTTACATAGCCTATGGATAACAATTTAGATTTGATTCAACTAAAACGCGCGAATCATAAGACAAGTAGATTACTGCGCAGTACAACTATATAGTAGGTACCTGCATTTATCCCCCGCAACATTGTGATTTATTTTACTATTAAAAGGCGAATTGTCGCGTCGACCCAAATTTTGCGAACTCTTTAGGTAGGTAAAATATAAAATATAGTATATTCGAGCAAACGTCACAGAATCACGCCAATACGTTTGCAGTTGAAAAATCCCAGCCGGAAACATATTTCAGGCAGGAGCTTCCTACGTCCTGGCTCACAACTTCCGGACACAAATTCTCGCCGCCAATGATGATGGAGGGCCATAAAATGGCGTGGACAATTTTTGCCATTGCCCCTTCTTTGGAACCCTCATTGCACAAGGTCAAGTGCAACGTTGCCTTTGTTTCTTCCGCAGAACGACTTTGCGCACACGCGCCTGCATCGTGAATCATCTAATGCCGTTAACTCCTTGTCTCCCCCCCCCCCGCATACATACGAACATACATACATACATGCGCCCACATGCACACGCACACCCCTTCATCATTCTTGGCCCCCATTGTTTAATATCTGACGGTTGGCCTCGGCGAAAAATACGGGCAACATGGAAGCTGTGCGGTGCGACCGACTGCTCGTGTGGGGTGTAGACCTAGGGAATACGAGTGCCGGTGCGGGGGTGGTGGGAGGAATAGAGCTGCAAAGGGAATAGAACTCGCGCGTGTGTATATATATATATATATGTATAGGGGTGATAGAAACGGGGAAAAAGTCCATCGTTTCATCAGTTAAAAGGGTTCTAGTGACGGGTCGGCGGGTTGAGGGTGGAATTCTCGCTAATGAAGGGCCGGCGGCGTTTGCACCCCTTTCGCGTCCGTCGACCAATGAGCAATCCGCTTAGCAATCAATATTCAACCCCAGCCGGACGCTGCCATCATGAATCTTCCCCGCCACTATATATATATTACACTCTCCTAGTTTCCCTCCCTCGCACACTCGTACTTACACGGGTATCGTGACCACTATACACACGTGTATACATATACATGTGTACAGGGTGTGTTACTAATCACTACGAACACTTTAATTAACCCGAGCACGCATTTAGTGTGTGTGTGTGTGTGTGTGTGTGAGTTTCGGTGCCGTGAGGATTAAACTATAGCTATATGAAATTCTCCGGAATGGAATTTATATATATATATATATATTATGTACACACGTAGTGAACGCCGTCGATGTGTATACAATTCGAGAATCGAAAGTACTTATATGTGTCTCCGCTGCAGCAGATGTTGTACATATATTCAATATTGGGTCAAACTCGTTGTCGGGTCAACCAGTGAACAATTTGTTGACAATCAAAATAAAAAAAATATACATATAATAACCAAGTACTTTCCCGCCCGGAAACATGTTTTCCAAAAAAAAAAATTCAAAAAATACATAATACATGTATATTATAATATGCATGCCACGATTAATGCCAACAATTTTTTTCGATGTTTAAAAAAAATACTGTCCGTAGGGGACCATAGTCTCTAGTAACTTTCTCTCTGTGTCGCTGCACGAGGGAAATCCGACATTTTGTGAATAACAATGATTGTATGTAAATCTGGCTTAATTTTCGAGGACCAGCTGCTTTCATTGTGCTAAAATGAAAAAAAAGGCGTGATCTAGATCCAGATTGTGTATGGTTTTTTTTCTGTATACTTTCTTATGCAATGGCAACAGACCGTTCGAGTGTGACGGACATTTTTGTGAATAATAATAATAATAATAAGGTATTCGCAAAACGGGTATCCTTATATGCGTAGCATTCATTGTTAGGATAAAAAGGGATGTATAGATCGATTCTTGGTATTTTTTTCCAATCAGATGAACAATATTTACTTCAAAATAAAAATACTGAAGAGGTAAAAAAACACATTTTTTAACCCAGTGCAGTTGGTTTTCCATTATCATTTTTTTTTTATTTCAATCTGTTTTTGCTTAGATAATCGCAATAATGCAAGCATTGAAAACACATAATCCCACCCAATGAGGGTTTTGAATACCAATCCAATAGATACAATTACCATTATTGTTCGTTTTACTATATGCGTGTTCAAATATATTCAATTTATTCAACTCCTTGGTTTAACTTTTTAAATGTTTTTATGTTTTAAACTTTAAGGCTACATATTGTGTACGTTATTGTGTCATTCATAGTTTTATGATAAGTTACAATATCATATTTATTTTGTGATTTTTTTTTTAACGTATGTCGGTCAAAAGTACGTTTTTTTTTATTAGTTTTAACAATAAATGTTTTTAAAAATAATAATAAAACAATTGACAAGTTGGTACTCAATTTAACTTTTATATAGTTTTTAACAAATTATTTCATTATGATTTTAAGATTGATCTAATTTTGTACAGTAGTTTTAAATAAATACATTATTAGTTCTTGTTCGTAGACTGCAGTTATAGTGTGTTGACTCGTGAATAGCAGCCCTTAGGCCTTATTTGATTTGTATAAATCAATTGAACTGGAATTAATATTTAAAACGATTCCCAGCATAAATGTGACTGTTATATAGCTTTTGAGGGTAACAAATCATAACTATTTGACCCCCTTGTATAATTTACTTATTGTTCTGATATTTTTCTCTTGAAAATATATTATATTCACACACGAAATCCACTTTTTTACTATAATTATAGTTGAGGACATATTTTATCTTAAATTTATTTATACTGTCTTAAAGTTTTGTAGATGACTTGTATGTTCTACCTCGGTTATTTTATGGTAGTAAATAAAATTGATCTCATAAAATTAAATTATTTACAAAAAACTTAATTAAATATTTATAATTATAGTATATTATGGACACTGCATAATTTTTTTTATACAATTTAAACTTTGTGTACCTTTACCTCGACAATAATAATGTTTTCAAATAATATGCCATTTATTTGCTGTACCTATTGCTATACGTTTATTGATGCCAATTTTATAACTCATAAAATACTAATATTTTGCCCAATACATTTTTTCAGCACTAAAGCATTTCCATCATCGCATTATCTGTGTCAAAACAACGTTTTTTCTAGACAATCCTTTTGTACCTGCTCCCCTAATTTTTTCAGGGTAGTCATTGTTATAGCGTTATAAACATCCTTCCAGTCGATAACGCTTGCCACAAGTTCTTTTTTAAAATCAACTATACCTATGCCGATTGCCAACAAATTTAATAAACTAATTTATGATCGTGTAAATGATGCACATCGAGTGTCTAATATAGTAACTACTACTTACCTAATAGCACCATATAGTATATAGACAGTATAGTTAAACAATAAACCGTGAAATATAATCGTATCGTATAATACATATAGGTACCTACAGTAAAACAAATATATTATGATCAGTGATGATTAAAGACGATTAAAAAAAAACACGCACCGAAACGTTTCTATAAAATTGTCTGCACTGCGCACATGTCTATAATTCTATAATAGATACAATGGTACTTACACACATATTGTATGTAGGCATAAATTATAGCAATTACTTAACACGGCATTAAACGTTTTAATGGCTTCATTATAGAGTATAACATATAATATATAACATTTGAGGACACGCGTATGTACTCTGCAACGATTCGTTAAAACAATAGTATCATATATGTATATACATCCATTGCAGTATACGCAATTTGCAGCAAGTAGTATAGCGACCTATTGCAGGCTATTAACAGATTAAAATCCAGTCAACGAATATCGCTTTCGAGTGTAATAAATATAATTTCGAACAACTGTTTTCCTCTTTATACGATGACGACGCTCGCACTCTTAACGACCGCTTATTATTTAATATAATACATAATAACGTAACGTTAAATTGGCGATTTCGCACCTGATCCCTGTGTTTACCGATATAAAATAAATACGAATCCTGTGTCAATTAATGTCGAGTAATGTATGTATAATATGTATATTGTGAATATATAAAATGTATGTCGTCGGAAAAAATAGAGAGGGGCATTGCGTGCGTGCAATCCACCCACTAACAATTTTTAAATCCTCTATACAAATATTTCACTGAGATATTAAAATGTAAAGCAATTAAATCAATTATTTTGTAGACAGACATAGAGAAAAAAATTAATATATTTTAATGTTATTATACTAACAATGCGTATCTACCTATAATATGTATATTTTGGTGTTCGGTAAAAATATACAAACCAAAATAGTTTTTTCCGCTAACGATCTTACGTCAGTATCGACTTAAAGTTGATAGTGATAATAATATAATCAAAGCTCACCAAGTTCACCAAGCTCTCATACAGGTGTATACAATGTGCTATGTGTGACTATAGACCGTGGCTGTGAACTTGTTAGCTTCGTGCCATACGTCATAACATTAAATATTTAATTGTTATTAGTTATTACGTGTTCGGTATCTGTCTATTATTATAGGTAAGTATCTATTTGTTCGTATTGTTTTCTTACACTAGGTATTTGTTGTTATACTATAGTTGTATAAAAGTAAAATACAAACTGTAAGTGCACTTGTACACCTATGGTTTCTATAGAATAGTCGAGAGTTAAACAATTTTTTATAAATTATTATAGCGGCTATGTCTAAGGTCGTTTATACGTATAGTTCTACAATACATCGGTTTGAGCTCTCAAGTCTCCCAAATTCGAAACGGTATACGGTATACCTACGACTTGTGTGCGTACACATATAACTCAGTAGCTTCGGCCTATATTACCTATGCGCGTTTTTCTACGGGGCGTCTCGCGACAATACGAAACATAATAATACTTTGTTATGCGCGAGGAAACCGCAGAACCCACTCTCGTTTTCTTATACCGCCACGCCGCCGTCGAGTAATATAATATAATATATAATACGCACTGAAAAGAAACCGAAACGGCCGGCTCGTCTCTACATAATATATTTGTGTAATAATAATAATAATAATAATAATAAAAATAATATAACCCGCGAAGACTGCAGCAGCAGCAGCAGCAGCAGCGTCGCTGTTTACCCGAAAGACCCGCGGCAGGTGCTGTGCCGTTGCATAATGTTGAAAGGGCGAATCGATATTTTCTCCTTTATTTATATTATTATATTTTATTTTATTTTTCGCTCCTCTATATAGTAGGTAGGTACCTATCGGAATATTATATAATATAATAATATATGCGGTACAGGGTGCGGTGGGCAGTGGTGCAGGGTACGCGACACGAGGAAGTTGTTTTTGCGCAAAAACCTCGGGTAGGTACATATATATGCGCCCCCGAACACATGTCAATCACCCGATACATCCGTACAGTTCTCACGCAATCAAGATCGGTCGTCGTCTACCTATTCGTACATAATATTTCGTATCCCGCACACCCGGAAACCCAATATAATATTATAATATATAGTGGACCGCCGCCGCCACATCCGCACCCTTGAGCAGGTATTATGTAACTATGCATGCCGCCTATATTATTATTATATGCACGTTATTATTCGTACGTATCCTACGACCGAGCCGGCTGATCTCGAAAATCACTTTCCCATATTATTATAAATAAATAATATTTTTTATGTACTGCGCAGTTTCCGAAATCTGCATGTTTTTTTTTTTTTTTTTTTTTGGCTTCCCCGTCTAAATAAGCGTGTGGCTGGTGGTACATATAGGTGCCTACCGGACACGAGAGTTTATTCCGCTCGTCGTGTTTTATGCGCAATTTGTATCCTACACACGACCCATATATACTATTATCGCGGTATAAAAGAGAAAAAAAATTAATTCACACACCCGGGGGGGTATATGTATACCTCGGCGGTACTGCACTGCACTATTCGGGGCTCGTTAATACACTTCTTTGTAACAATTTTTTTCATTATTATTATTATTTACATACGTGAAACATTATTTTTTTTCAATCCGTCTATTATTATTACAGTACCTACACACTCGTATAATAGTTGCGAGCACTCGAAACGCTTCAAATTGACACGTATTCTTGTTAAAACTGTCAATTCTCCCTCTCGATGCAAATACTTTCTTATGTGTGCACGACTATAGGCGTAAATCGTATAGTAATTCGCCAATGTATATGCCCCGTAGGCAGTATACGTTCTTCTACTCTGTGTTCACACAACAAGCGCATGAAATAAAAAAAAAAATAAAAATATTTTTACATATATTTTATACCTCAATATTTTAAACCTAAACAGTATGATTTGTTATGAATTTATTTACAACTGATACTATATATACCTTCAAGTACCTAGGTTTATTATAAATATAGAAATTCAGTAAGAACAATAAATTATTACATATTACTTAACATCGGCTGCTTAAATTATGCGTTTATTAGCTATTTAGCCCGGTATGGCAATTATATTTGTTGTATACAAATATTATTATAAATTTATAGCGTTATATTTTTGAAAATAATATTATCATTACAAATTGCTATTTATTTCTTGGATTTGATAGAGTTTCAGAAAAATATATGGTGACATTACGCATGAAAGTAAAATAAGGTAAATACCATATTATGTAAATTGTGTCTATAAATATGCTATACAGTGACATAATAAATATATTGTGTTCCTGTAATATATCGTACCAAAACTTATCATAAAAAAATTGTTCAGAACTTCTAAAAATTATAATGAAATACAGCACACGCAGTACACCTATTAAACCACACATAAAATATTGCTGACTTTTAAAAACCCCTTATAACCTAATGGTATTTTTATTATTAATTATTTAAATCGTCAATAATGAATAATTTCCATCGTCAGCAAAAACTAGCTGAGAATAACATTTTTGTTTATAAGCACTAATTTTGATTTGACGTTAATGTTCAGTAAAACTATAAATCTTAATTTCGTCAAAAACACTTTCTAATTAAGACGATAAGCAGCTATGCGTAAAAGAGAGTTTGAGTCATCATAAATGATTTCGATGAATTATGAATGATAAATTATTAATAATAATTCATCAGTGAACGTGGCGCGTGTAAGCCGGTACCTATGTCATAAAAACTAAAATATAAAACTTTCGACCAAAGCATGTTGCAGGCTTCCGTTGATTGATTAAAGTGGAAAGTCATTGGCGGGAACGACAGAATGGAAAATTTACTGGGTGAAAAAAAAAAAAGGGAAAAGTACGTTGAAAGCAAAACCTTTATTATTTGCCCTCGTTAAAAGAAAGTGGTGGGGGGGGGGCAACCGAGTCCGATTCAATTATTTATACTTTGTTATTATGCATCGGGTAAAAAGGGGTTTTTTGTCGAGGAAAAAAAAAGATGGCGTCCGGTCCCAAATTTACATTTTTATGAATAATTCTTTTGACAAAAAAAAAAAAAAAACCCCGAAAAAGGGGAAAAAACGGTGTTTATATGCAAAGGGTCCCCACAAAAACGCAGCTGCTTTGATTTTTTTTCGCACACCCCATTATTCAAAGATGTCCAGCCGGTCGCCCGATTCCCGAATTCGAATAAAAATTAACATTGAATGACACAATGTTTAAATAATACATTTATATATAAACGTTTGAGCGGACATGTTTATATCTGTATATATAAATGCTGTACACAAACACATTCGTAATACTTTGACGGGAAACGGTTCGAGTAATGATAATAATAATAATTAAAACAGTAAAAAAAAAAAAAAAAAAACGTTCGGACTGAATGCGTAATAAGGAGTTTTGCTTTTAATTACAGCGCCACTGTAATGATGACGGTCTATGGCAATGAGTATTTTCTTGTGCTTTGTATGACCGCAACCCCTGTTTGTTGTACAGAACGATTTACAATTTATTCCAAATGTCCAATATACTATATTATCAGTCATTACCATTCTCCGGTGTTTAATAGCTGCGATTGGTGTATATTTGAGCATTACAATATTATGGCGTATATACAGTGTTAATAGAATGATATTTTTTTTTTCATTTAAATACATTTATTAGAAATATGTCAGCAATCGACATATTGCGCATGGTCTAAAAAGTCTTACCATTTATTTGATTATAAATAATTACAATACGAACGATATTACTTTATTAATAGTAGTTATTAATATGGTTTTCTATTCGTGGTTGTCATAAATTTGTCAATTTATTCTTCGTCTTCGCTGTCGTCTGATACGAGAAGATTTTGTGGTAGTCAAAGTGCTAGTTTTCTGTTCAGGTTCCCGATATACTAAAACGATTAGAATAATATATTAAATATTAGAATATATTATGGAAATAAAAAACACATAATACAACAAATTAAAAATTGGTTTAACATAATAAGCAAATGAAACAATATATTTATAAATTATATAAAAATATCGTAGAGAAATTCAGTTTATCCTGGCTTAAATTTATCTAGTACCATAATTTGTTAATGTCTACACTGCCTGTAAGTTCTTGTCCCTAGACGATTATTACCGATACAATATCCATACGTTTTTAATTTTATTATTTAATAATTAAAATAGGCAGTTTTTTTATAAAAACTATAACTAATTTTAATAAATAAAACAATGTTTATTAGATGATTTCACCAAAACTCTAATATTCATCTATGGCATAATTAATTAATAAAAAAATGTGCTGCTTAGTTTAAAAAATATTTACGGTGGTCGGTGAAAATCGAGAACATGCAACGGACGAAGGTGATGATCGTCGGCGCCTCCGCCAAATAAAAATATAACATACAATAAGTACTATCTGCACTTACCTACCTATTTATAATTTGACAAAATCCAACAAAAAAAATGTTCTACCGCATACCATACCGCAGTATAATATTTATATTGACTTTTGTGCTATTAAAATGGTTTTCCGTGTTCACGGGGCCTCCATAACGAGTGCCCCCTCCCCCGGCTCAGACGGGTATACCCACTTCGCCTAATGGGTAATCCAACACTGCCCCACATATCATATATGAGCGGATATTAAAGGTGTTCTACAGAAATGAATTTAATTTAAAAGTCACAAACACACCAATATGCTGGCTAAGTACACGTTTGTTTATGCGAGCGTGATGTTTGTAGTATATTTTTAAAACCGACGACGACTGACGAAAAAACTTTTTCGTTTTACGACTGTTACGAAAAAAAAAAAAAAAAAAAAAATGTAAATATATTTATTTATTTTAAACTCGGCACAAACGAAACGAACGCGTAATCATATTTAGGCGCATATATAGGTGTACGGTAAACGAATGCAAGAGACGGCCATCGAATATAAACACGGTAAGGCGCCGCCTTATGCAAATATACCTTGTTACTCACTTACTCGTGTAAGGTCACGGTATATGGTCGTATATATTGACCTAGGTCATATATGGTATTGTCATGTGCGTACATATACAATGTTGTCGTTTGACAGTATATCGCATATACATATACAGACACGTAGTTGGTAATTTTATTTTACTATTTCACAGACACGCACAATCTATACATATTATAAAATCCAAATACCACTCACTCACTGCAGATCGCTGTATCTGAAAAACTACGCAACGTACGGACTTGAAATTTGGAACAGAGCTAATAGGTTCTTCTCATATTTTCACCGTGCAATAAGAAAGGATTTGCCGAAATTCGCATTTTAAATAGGTCAATAGGTGCTCAAATAGGGACGTTGAGATTCACGATGGAAATTGGAAATTTTATTTTTATTTATTAATATAGTTGCCATTGGTTACAGTCTACAGTAGAAATTAGCATTTATTTATTATTGGTTGCCATTGGTTATCCGGGCAGATCAGGTACAAGCTTGCATCAAATCGAATTATTGAACGTTGCCTACCAGGGAGGCCGAGTTGCACTTACCGCAGCAAGTTACACCCAAAAGCAGTCGAACAATATCATAATTTTTTTAAGAGTCGCGATTTTTTTAGGGGAAAACAAAATTTGTTTTATTAATCCACCGTATTATATCAAAATAAACTTGGTATAACTTTGATACTTTAGAATTAAATCGTACACTTACGTACAAACACAACTGGGTCTACCTGATATATACTGCTGCGAATCAGAATTTTTATTCCAGGCAACAGAATAGTTAAGATATATTTTGAATACCATACACCGAATTTTAAATAACGAATTGAACAAAGTTTGAGTCATACAGAGTTGGTGCATTTAACGGGCAACGAAGTGCACGGGTTCAGCTAGTAGTATTATATATTATTACAATACATGTAAAATTATGTCTAATTT
>WHPZ01572821.1:0-14324 GCA_016617965.1 Macrosiphum rosae | reverse complement strand
AAATTTTTCTATAATATAATTTTTTTTCATTCGATACATGTTATTATGTTTTACAACAATAATAAAAATGTAAATTGTATTTGACTTGCAATTCTTTTCACATATACATATATATGTCTATGGCATTAAAAGTTACGTTTTACGACAAATGTATTATTTAATGTATCATCTCACAATGTTCTGTTATGTTACATGTTACATCCAAAAAGATTTAAACAATCACAAATTTTTAAGGGCAACGAAGTGCACGGGATCAGCTAGTATAATATATTTTGTTAATCGTTATGTTTTGTTTTACGGTATTTAATTATAAACATATTTAAACATAATTAATTATGTTTGATTAACGCTTTCCGTTATAATTACGTTTACAAATTGAAATCCTTTTTGTCAAATATTACGTAATAATCATAACATTATTATGACGTTTTGCAAGCCCTGGCTTAAATATATTATTACTTTTTATTTTATGTAGGTACCGGTAATTTACTAATTTCTGGTATACATCTGCGCCCCGTGGACGTTCAACGATTTCACGCGTTATTGTTTTCGACTCACCGCAGGTACTTACTTGATTTTCCGGTTACGTAAATACAATCTATGTTATACTATTTATTTATAAATAATTCAATAATAAATATAATAGGTGAATTAATATTAGGTATTGATGAATTTTGGACTTAAAACTTCATCAGTCATTAACTTTAAAGATACATTTAAAATCTCGAAAACGAAGTATAGAATACACCAAAAAACCTTATAAATGCATTAAAAATAATTAAATTAAAAAAATATTTTAAATTAATGAAGTTGATATAATAGTAACGAATATTAATAAATAATTCATAAAATGTCTGTACCAATTTGTGACTGATGAAAATATCATACAAATTCAAAATTGAATTCATTAATTCTCAATTCAAAGTTTGTACTAAGGAAGGTAGGCAATTTTTTTGTGAAAAATACTAGGACTGGATATATAATATGACACATTTAGGCATTTACTTGCAAAATAATTGCAACCCATGCACTATAATATATTATTATATAGGTAATAATTATAATATTATATTATATTATCTTTAAGCCATGATTAATATTGATGTGAATTAAAAGTAATACAACTCATAAGTATAATATCATTAATTTTAGTTGTGTACATAGGCCTGTCTACGGGGGAGGCAGAGTAGGCAGCTGCCTCCCCAGCGACTATTGGATGGTTTACCATCTGGTATCTATGTCCTTTATAATATTAAACAATATTATTTAATTTTAAATATTATGATAAAATGATACACCAAGTATACCAGGTTTTGTCTATGATTTTCCCCTATAACCACTTATGTTAACTGAAAAGGTTATTATATAAATGTTGCATAGATATTTTCCACCCTACATGTTCACAAATTTTGTAGCCACTACTACGAACACAGAAAGATAAAATTTGTCCCGCACAAAACAGTTTTCGCTATGTTGTACATTTTGTAAGACGGAGACAACATATGCGGGTGGGACATCCTCTTAATAATGAAATGTATAATTCTCTTAACTTATATAAACTGTAAACTAGATTAAAATATACTACATACGTTCACAATATTTTCGTTAACTGTAGATAAGTCTCTGTGTCGTCGAATCTAATCAAATTAATTTCAGTGTTGCCGTTTATATAAAAATACCATTTATTTTATAATAAAATAAAAATAGTATACTAATATACTATAAAATAAATGATAACACCAATGTCCAATATATAAGGGCTTTTTTTAATTCAATGGACATGACATAAACAGACATGGAGGACACCCCCCCCCCCTCAAAAAAAAAAATACGCCACTGGGACGGCACCTTGTGTTGACAACACACATGTATATATGTATAATTAAAATTAGTAGGTATTGTTATAATTGGCTTCGTCGAATGATTTTTTTTTTTGACATTTCACACGATTTTCGGATGATCTATCTAAAAAATACCAAACAATTTTAATTTTTCAGTTATAAATCAGTTTGGGCTGTAATATAATATTTACCGTGATTATGGTATGCTCTCTGTACAAAATAAAGTTTTAGAAAACTCTGAACAATTTCTAAATTTTATATTCATAGAACTCAAAAAAAAAAATGTATAAGTTGTTTGTTTAGGGAAATATTTGCGACAATATAACTTTTTAACAACAGTTGACGACCAAATTCATTCAAGCCAACCTATTATTATATAGTTTTATATAAAATTGTAAAACTGCTCTTTTTTATCGATATGTATTTAATTTTGAAGCGTTTAATTTCTATAACATTGTATGCTGCCCTAAAACAACGCATGGCTCAAGTGACGTGGCAGATTATATCGTCACCTACCGAAAGCAGAACCAATGAATAAAGAAAAATAGTCAGCTCATGACCACATTAATTAAACTCCAAATTACAGGAACGTGTGCAAAGCATATTAGGTATACAATAATTTTGTTGCTGATTTAAATTAACTAACAAATAACCATTACTGATGAACACGTCTCTTTGACCAGTCAAGCGAATAAGCACAATAATATAGGTAGGTAATAATATCAGTCACGCATCATAATAATTATGGGTAATAAATAAATAATGATTATGATAATACAATTTACAATAGATAATTCAATATTTACACGCGCCTCCAGCGACCATATTATTCTGTTCTCGGTGACGAATTATTGCCATTCTGGTATCTTCAATCTTGTTGTCTCATCTTTAGTGTGTGAATGAAAAATTGGTAATATTTTTTAGAAAAGTTTTCAATTTTTTATCTGTACATATAATAATATATTATGCATGCGGCTACACGTATAAAAGTTGTTGACTTGTAAGCTAGGTATAATATAATATTGTAATAAGGAATACCTGAATATTAATACAAAATATCCTAATAAGAAGACGAAAAAACTTGGACAAATTAATCGTCCAAGATATTTGGATTGAATTTAAATGACCTAGACGCTGCGATTCGTTTACTTAAAGCAAATTGTTCAATAATTAGTACAGACAAATAAACATGTGTGCAATTTTAATTTTAATTTTATGTTGCATATTTTTGCATATTTCGAACCATAAGTTCTATTTTGCTTTTTCCGATTATTTTTCCATTATTTTTGAAAATAATATATTTTGTTTTGGTAGTAATTTTAGTCGTATTAACTATTTACGTAAGTAATTAATTCGTGTTAATTAATTTTTCTTCTTATAATATTATATAAACATAACTTATATATTAGGTACCACGCGCGACGTAGCGACAAGTGACAACTACCACAAGTTATAAATGTCCATAATACAATAAACTGTGAGGAAACCATTATAATTGTAGAATTTTATTTTTAGAGTTTAAATATATAGTAAATATAGGTGAATATATGTATAAAAATATTTAAAATATATATTTATAGTAATTTTTTTTTTAACAATTCCGATGTAATATTATTCAATTTTATTTTAATAATAAATACTAGATATTTTTTTTATACAAATGTTTTTTTTCGCATATTTTAGTATCTTTAGTGCATATTCAAGCGCTTATATGAATATTTTTTAGAGAATATTATTGCGCTTATAACAACCATAATACAAAATATCCTAATAAGAAGACGAAAAAACTTGGACAAATTAATTGTCCAAGATATTTGGATTGAATTTAAATGACCTAGACGCTGCGATTCGTTTACTTAAAGCAAATTGTTCAATTAGTTCAGACAAATAAATATGTGTGGTGAGTGCATAAAGAAGTTGGCTGATTCTGGAAGAGATACCATATTAAAAAATATATATTAGTTTTAAATGAATTTGTAACAATCCCAGTTACAATAGTTGATCGTGTGAAAGATATTTTTTGAAGTTGAGTCTTATCAAAACAAAATTTAGAAGCTCAATGCTTCAATGTTAGCAATAGGTAATGAACAGGAATCTGAATACAATATTGGCATTGATGACATAATCGAAACATTCAAAATATTAAAATCAGTGGTTAGGCGTATGAAATTGTAAAAAGAACTTTTTAATTGATTTTATTTTATTTATTATTTTTTTACATGTATTCACTAATTATCTACTTGCAGTAATATAAACATTTATCTAATTTATAACAATAATATAAGTGTATTTTTTCATATTCAATTTGCAGGGTAAAGTATAGGTACCTAATTTCAATTTAAAGAACTTTGATGGTTTGCTTTATGTCCTAACATTTATTTAACAAGACAGTTGACATAATATTATTAAATATTATTTTGTAGTGAACAACAGTGAGTTTCTAAAAGTTAGAGGTTTACATATTTGCATAAAAAGTTACAGGTGCTTCTATTGTAATACTATGAGATAAGAGTCACAATTAATATTAGGTAAGTCGTAAGTATATATATATATATTATATAGGTATCATAGTAATGTTGTATAGTATGTAAAAACTAAAATTTTTTCAATTTTCCTCCCCAGCCATGGAGGTCTGGACATGCCTATGGCTGTGTATAAATGTATAATACAAAATCACGTCAACTTACGGACGATATAAATTTATTTAGGTCAATATACTATTATGTTTTATTAAATAAGCTAATTATGTATATTTGGGAAATCATGATTTTATATTCTGCATTTTTATTGTGCGCAAATGATTCATCGCGAGTTGTCGTTTTTAATGGTAAACATTTAGCTACATGACAGAAGCGCCAAAGGTGCAAAAATGACACATAATTTGCTCCAAAATTAATATTTCTTATAAGTAGTTGTGTAAAAACGTCGATCTTATAAAAAATTGTCAATAAATATAATAGAAATTAATAAATTATGAATATAAAATTATAATTATAATAAATCGGTTGAAATTTTTAAACTTATAAGAAATTTTCAATAATAAATTGTTAATATATAATATAGGTACATATTATAAATAAATATAATTTGAATAAATCGGTTGATTTTTTCGATTTTATAAAAAATTGTCAATAATAAAGCATGGTTAAAATATGAAATTTAAATTATAAATTTCTAAATTCCAAATTTAATATCTATGATTAACCATGGCACACAGTTATCTAGGATTCTGGCGCTTTCGTAAGATACGACTTTTTTTTCCTATCTTATTTTGGCGCTTATGTCATCCACTGAAACATTTTGCAGCGTCTACTAGGTGTGCTTACCGGTACGCCGACCATTATTCCAACTCCAAAAAATATATTTCAAAAAAATAACTGACCCGCTCGGTAAGATCACTTCACTTCTAAATATGTGCCGTTTCGGGGTCTCCGATAATATAGTCCTACCTCTACTCTCCCAGACTTGGATAAGAGTAGTATTATCATTCTCACGGATGTGGTATGCAATCTACTCGAAACTGATATAGTGATATACATAACAACACAATTTTCTATACTAAGCGTAATTTATATGCATAGGAATATTATATTGTCTATTGTCGGGTCACGTGATACTATTATTATTATCGGTGTGTACGCGCTGTATACCTCACGCATGCGGCATTTGGGAAATGATAATATTTTTGTGAATATTTTAAAGTGCTTACGAATAATGGATATTTGACTAATAATACTATATTGTTAGTACTATATTGTTGCATAAAAAATGTCGACTCAATATTTTTATAAAGTTTCCGTAAAAAAGTGTGTTGAAAATATATGACTAAAATGTTTTGTAAATATTTTTTCAATAAATTATTTTCAAAAATATGAACTTCTCGGCCAGAGAATATAACTAAAATATTTCCTAATTATTTGCGCTATGTTTATAAATATTTTGACAACTATACCTATTATTTTTACCATGGTCAGGAAATATTTTTATGCTGCGTCACGCACTGCTATATTATTATTATTGTCGATGTATACGCTCTGTATAATACGTGCTACTATTATTATGATTATCGTTCACTCGCTCACTGATTACTATAATATTATTTACGGTCGCGTATAATATAATATGAATATAATATGTCATTATTATCTATGAACCTTTATGTGTAGTCACGGCTCGCTACATTTTATTTAATCGTTAATAGTTATCAGTATAACATAATTTGAAATTCGTAATGTTTTATTTTTACATCCTTCGTTAATAATTATCAATCCCTAACAATTACCGAAAAGATAATTTTTATCATTCGTAGTAATCGCACCGCACTAAAACTGTGTTTTACAACCTTGTAAGTTTTAAATCTTTACCAATAAAAGTTAGACATTTTATAAATTTTAAACTATAAAATCTTAAACATACATAAAACATAAACATATTATATAATATTATATATAATTAACATACATTTTGTCAAAAACTAAGTTTAAATGCTTATAAAAAAAATTGTGCCTATGTATTTTTAATATTTTTCAACTGATATTGAAACAATATATCAGGAGCCTATTGTATTAAATACTGACGCTTTTTTAACCAAATAAATAAATTTTGATTGATAATTATAGAGAACAAACTAAAAAATTTAAAACTGTCCGTAAACAGCTCAAAACATGTCAAAATATTTTGAAAATGTTATCAAGTATAGGAATTGACAAAATAAAATTATGGTGTACATTTCAAGTATCTACAGTTATTGGTTTTTGAATTACAACAAAACAAGAAAATCGCTACTTGAGAAATTGAGTGAATATCAAATATTGTACAAATTTTAACTTCAAACCTCATAAAAATTTAATTTGACTTTCCGGGAGACATTTTTTTCGTTGAGAAGGGTAGACAAACACATTTTACCCATTTTTACATACACAATTACAATCCGCTAAAGAAATTAAAAAATCTATAATTTAATATTTATAAAAGCCTTCGATCAATATAAATCAAATCGTATAAGAATACGGAATCTCTATTATAATGATTAAGCCAACTTGGAAACAGATACCAATTTATATTAATTTAATTTATTATAAATTTTAACTTCACGATAGGCAGTAACCAAAGTATGTACTGTTTATTATTTTTTTTTACCATGATTATTATTATCAAGCATACATTAAAAATTTGACTATTATTGACTAGGAATATGACTTATTTAACTCGTACCAAATTTTGAATTTTTATAATTATTTAAATAAATATTTTTTGTATATTACAGTTCAAAATTGAAAATGGTAACATTGCAGAGTTTTTATGCTTTCTTTTGTATTTCTATATCCTTTGATACGCCGTCAATTTTGTTCAATCGAGTCGTAAAAAAGGTGTTTATGCTCAATTAATACAATATTCGTTTGATGGCATAATTATTACGTCGTATGCGTGTTTATTATCGCCAATTGTGTACTTATCATTGTTTACTGACGTTTACCTTAAGTGTGCGCGTACAGGGTAATTCACATCAGTTTTGCTCATTGCAGCCATTTTCGGATTCTGAGTCTTAGAAATTTCTAAGTATGCATGCATAGCCACATAGGACCGTGATAATAGGTATTTTATCACAAAAAACATCTCCTCGTTTGAATTTCGATTTATAGTTACATTTTATGCAAAAAGTCATCTGATTAACAATTTACGGGAGACAAGTTGGCGATTCTCGCATTCGACGAGAGAAGTGTTGTTACCGCCGTTTATAACCATTATTTGTCCCTGTTCACCCATGTGTGGCTTTAGTTGAAGTATTTCCATTACAATATAATTGACTCCATATTTATAAATTGTATGGAATGATTAGTTAGTCTATATACAGTCAAAAATATTTTAGAATAGTTAAAGTAATTAAGTAGATATCAAATTATTATTTTGTTATTAAAATTTCAATTTTATTGAACACCTATAGATATACGGCCCAATACGAATATTGTATAATTTTCATGATATTGTGTATATTAAAACAAAAATATTTTTCTGGTTCAAAACGAATATAAAATGACATACAACAAATTATTATTTATCTTTTTATACGATAGGTAAGTGATAATAATATATTTATATATATTATATTATTGTTTTGCATTTTGGTTTGTTACAAATATTTTCAATTCGTGTACTACTGCATTCAGTACTGGACGTGGCCTATGATTATAATTTACAACGTTAAAAGAGATGTCAATATAAACGATGTACACAATAATCCCTCGTTAAAAAATAACCATGTATCGTAATTTATTACACAAGCGATTAAAAAAAACGTATGTTTACTGTACATGTAAAATGGTAATGTTCGATATGAATATGTATCGATGACATTGTACGGGTCAAAAGCGTAAGGAAAAGGAAAATGTTTATTTTTATATTCTGAGCGGAGCGAAAGAATGCATTGGTTTTACAATGATGTATGTTTTTTTTTCTGTCCGTCAGAAACATTTTTAATAATATTGACATGTTAACAATTTACATAGTTGTTCGTAATTATTATCAATAATATAAAAGCTAACAAATATTATGGCGCAACGATTTAACATAATATTATAACAGGTACCTACATAAAATAAAAAATTAGTCTTTTATGGGTATACGCACGCTTCCAATTTATGACAGACGATTCAGTCATATTATCACCAAACAAAAGTTAAAAAGCGGGTAAGTGGATGTCGGTCTGCTGTACAGTAGATTACAAGTGCGTCAATGTATAATGTATTGTACTAAACTTGAATTCAATGATATTCTATCATTGTATAAGAAAAACGATTCTGGGCGGAAACGGTTTGTCACTCTAGATATTTTATACTGTCATTAATTATTATAATATCGTGTAAGTTGAATTAATATTATAATATTATTATTTTTTATTCGTTTCTATGGTAATAAACAAAGTGTTAGAAATTAAAATACAATTTTTAGTGATTTTTCGTAATTTTTCGGTGGTTTTTACCGTAGCATTAAATAACTAATGATAAAATCGAAAAATTACCTCTTTAAAGTACCATTTTGGTCCAATTTGCTAAAAGATAAAGTACTATATGTAGAAATCGAAGATTTCCTTCTGGTAGAAATTTTGTGTACAGGATATAAAAAAAAATATATAAATAAATAAATAAACACCATTGTAAAACCACTAGCTTCCTCGCTCCGCTAAGAACCTACAATAATAATTTAGTAAACAATATTATATATTTTAATGACGTATATACGTAGAACCTCTTTAGGCATTGAATAATATTAAATCAATAATATACATAGAAGTTTTATAAAAAAATAATTAACATTTTTTTTTTAATATTTCTTTTGAATTACAACATATTATAATATACACGACCATTACTATCGCGGGTCAACTCTGCGTGCACAGATAAAATAATGTAAATATAAAATTAAATATTATAATCAATACAAAAAGAACTGTAAGTGGGTAATATTATGACGAGCGTAGACCGAATATTATTTTAGTTTTAATGATACTCTGTACAGTTACGATAGGTCCATAAATGATCGATTTGGATTTTAATAGAAACTAAATCAGATGTAATAAATTACGCACTCGAAGAGTGGATGCAATATTTATTAAATATTATAAGGTATACATATTATGATATAATATAAATGTAAATATTATATTATAGAATGCGTTTAGCTGCAGTGACTTATGATGTCACCCATAACTTTTATACATATTAATGTATTATACAACAAATCCCGAGTATGGATTTAGCACGTAATTATTTATAGTATATTATATCTAGTGGGTGGTGGGTCACTGTAATGTACATATGTGTTAATAAATATCATAAAAATATAAAATAATTGGATCCGAAAAACAACTCAGATCGAATACGGACATACGGTGGTCACCCTATAATATTATAGGGTATATTTTATATAATTATTGCTATTAAAGTAATTTATTTTACTATTAGACAATAGTAGGTACTTCAGCAGGATGCATACATTTTTGCCCAAAAAATTGCATTTAAAATACATGTATTGTGCATAGAATAAAATAATATACTTACTTTAAAAGTTTTAAGTACCCCCAAAATATATTTTTAAATTAGTAACAAAGCAACTAAAATCGTATTTTTTCGTTAAAATATCTAATGTTGTCCAAATTCGAACTAAAACATCTTTAAAAAATTGGGTTTATCCATTTTTTTTAGATTTTTTGGTGATAATTATATTCTATAGAAAAAATACCAAACTAAATACATTTTAAATTCTGAGTGGAACGATGAATGTATTGATTTTACAATGATGTGTGTTTTTTTATTTTTTATTTTATTTTTGTGTCTGTCATCGCGGTTTAGGGCAGTAAAACTGCTTCCATTTTCTTCAACAGTATCTTGTTCGATTGGAAAGTGAATCTAGTTGGTGTATTCGGGAGGTCATATATAAAAATTCTCAATAGTTTTCAAAAGCGACGGGAAAAACAACATAAAAATTATGGAAAAACGGAAATTTTTACGCAAAATTGGTTTTCCACAAAATCGATTTTGGTTTTTGGTGTAACTCTAAAAAAATTAACGTATATGAAATTTTAACTTATTGTTTATATTTCCATTTTCTATACATGATAAAATTTTCAATATTTTGACTCTTTTTGAGCTGTTTACGGACATTTTCAGTTTAAAATTTTTTTGTTTTTTTGTTCTATAAATATCAATTAAGTTTTATCTGTTGGGCCAAAAAGTGTAAAAATGTAATACAAGGCTCCTGATATATTATTACATAGCAGTTGAAAAATATTTAAAATACATAGGCACAATTTTTTTTTATAAGCATTTAAAGATCGAATTTTGGCAAAATTTATCAAATTTAAAATTGAATAATTATTTTGTAGTTAAAAATTTATAAAACGTTCGACTTTTATATCTAAGTATTGAAAATTTAAAATAAAATTTCACGTAAGTAGTTTATTCTGTTACCAAAAAATCTAAAAAATACATGGACGCAGTTTATTTTTATAGTCATTTTAAATTCAAATTTGGATGAAATTACATAAAGTAAACCTAGAATGCCTATTTTAGTTATTTTGTTGTAATTGTATAATATCATTCGTGGGTACTTGAAACTTCTATAGTACACTATTATATATCTATGATATTATCAGTGTTTGTTGTTGATGTATAACGCGTTATAAGTACCTAATGGATATGATGATATGATTAATTTGGAATTTATTATAGGTACCTATTATTGGTACATTTTTTTTAATACCATAGATAAGTATATAATATGTCTTATACCTAGACTGACATATCGTCTCCTCTCAGAATCGTTTTTCTTATACAATGATATTATATCATTGAATTCAAATTTAATACCATCCATAATACGGTGACCCACGTGTAAGCTACTTTACCTACAGCAGATTACATTTTTAATTTTTAATTTTTTAATATATATAAATATCTCTAGATAAGAATAGGAAGCAATATTTTTCCTATAAAAAATATAAACAGATAATATAAAGCACATATATCATAGTAATAATCAATACATTCATCTCTCCACTCAGAACCTAATAAACATATATACTATAGTGGTATATTGTACAGCCAAAATGTTAATGTTCGATATGAATATGAATATCATTAGTCATAACTCATTACTGATTGCTCGAATCCAAAGTGTAAAGAATAATTAACATATTATTATTTGTTTATTAGTTGTTCGTAACTATACAAAGTCAAAGAATAGTAGGTATGGCGCAACAGTTTAACATAATACATTATAATATAAGTAGGTCAGTACTTCCATAAATTATGAATTATAATAATAATGAAGCAAATAACTATATATTTTAGTAACATATTTTATTCGTAGAGACTTTTTTTCTGAATGAATAATATTAAAACAATAATATTATGTATCAGTGGCAAAGACAAGAATTGTCATTGGAAGGGGGGGGGAATTTTCATTATTTCAAAGATAAATCGAAGAGAAGTCCCCACCGCAATAATAGATATTATATATACAAAAAAAGTTCATTTGGGATTCATCCTCCATACCCCCCTCCCAATATGACAATATTAGAATCCCATCTTATAAACATGGTATTATAATTATTAGATATAATTTCTATGTGTTGAATTTATTTACTTTAATATAAATAAAACAATGTAGGTACAGCCTTTATAAAATATAATTTCACATTTTGACAATATTGTTTTTTTTTTTTTTTAAATGTATAGGTAGGTACTTTTTAATGATTAAATAGATACAAAATTAAAATAAATTTAATAATATACCCACAGTGTGTTTATTAATTGGAAAGTCAGTAGTTCTAATTCGATATATAATGCAAATATTCTAGCACATTTTTTTTTGTGTGTGTTATATGACTAATGTAAACTGACTTTTACCAAGGTTTAAAAAAAATGTTTGAATTACAATCAAAATTATATAAGCTGTAAAGTGTAGATCGAATATTATTTTTCATTTAATGATACGCTGTACAGTTACGAGGTCCATAAATTATCGTTTTAGATTCTAAAAGAAACAAAATCAAATCTTATTTATTACGCACATGTAGATGCAATAAAAATTTTTAAAAACTAGTGTATAATATATTAAAGTAGGTATATTATAATATAAATTATGAATATATTGTACAACTACTAGTTTAGCTACAGTAATAAGTGTATGGTGGATGGTGGATCACTGTAATAGTACAAATGTACAATGGATGTGTTAAATTTGAATTCAATGACATAAAATCATCCAATATACGAAAATAATGATTCTGACCGAAGATGATCGATCAGCCTATTACTAATATATAATATTTTATGTAATTTAATATACTATTAGACATTAGCCGGTTGATTTAATTTTTGCCGAAAAATTCCATTTTAAAGTGTCATTGTGTGTATACAATATAATAATATACTTTAAAAGTTTTCTGTAAGTCCAATGAATAATATTTTTAAGTTCCAAAAAAATAACAAAAATCGTTTGTATATTTATTAGATTTCATCGTTAAACCAAGTATAAAATATTTATGGAAACCTAGTTTTCAATTTTCAACTATTAGGTATAGAAATATTGAACATTTTATACATTTTAATAGCAAAATACTTTGAATATTTTAAAAATTTGAGCTTTAAATAAATTTATAAAAAAAATCATTTATATGGGATATTCTTAAACTACTATTAAAACGACTTATTGGGAACTTAGTATTAAATATTCAAGCTTTTTTTCCAAATTGAACATTTAAAAAAAAAAAAAAAATTCAAAATTCAAAATATCTGTGAATAGTTCAAAATATTGTATTATAGAAAATGATAAAATAAACATTTCAAGTATCTATTGTTATTTTTTTTTGAATTACAAGAAAATAAGAAAATATTTCAACGAGAAATCGGCCGAACATCCAATGTCAAAAAATATTCAACTTCAAACGCTCGTAAAAAATTATTTTTCATTTACTCTCAATTTATTAACCTCACCTACCATGGTAAAAAAACTAATAAAAATCATAAACGTGTCATGCCTAAAAATATCTCAAGAACAATGAAAATATTTTATATTATAATGTTACGTTCCAACTCGGGTCGATGTATACAATATCAACTCGGCAAATAAAGACGTGATGTACAATTCAGATATAATGCGTGTTTATTTAACACAATATATTATATTTTAATACAAAAATACAATGGTAAACTATAATTTAGGGGTGAGCGGTTTTACGACCTGACTCTGTACTGATAGTTAAGAATGTGAGTGGTTTTATGACCAGCTGTCTCCAAGTGTCTTGCGTATCCCTAACCGTTTGCTACCCCATACTGTAATCGTCGGCCGATCTTAACGAGCTCTTGTCATGGTCTCCTTTGTATACGTAACATTATGATCTAATCCTTAAGAGTGCATGTGGTGACGAGTTCCCTGCACAAGGCACAATTCGGGTCTCGTAGCATAATTTGGTATTCCGGTCGATTCGTATCCTTTCTAACGAATATCGAGACTTTCCCGAGAAGAGACGTGTGACAACACTTTTATGGTTTGATTATTTTAGTACTGCATTCGCTACGCTCTTTGCAGTGACCTCAGCATGCTATTCTATATTAATTGCCTAATTAATTATACCTATCGCCACACCATAAAAAATGTGTGCCATGTTATACAATATATTTAATAAGATACGTAATAATGTTATGGTGTACCTATAGAAAATACTAATAACATAAACATTCTGTGAAAATGTTACTTATGGTATCTACAGATATTTTTACGATACAGATTTTGTGTAAAAAACATTAGTATAAATATTTAAAAAAAAAACAGGCAAGTGAGTAACGCTCTGCTGTACATTAGGTGTCAAAGTTAGATGTGCTAAATTTTCTTTCAATGATATAAGATTATTGTTTACGAAAAAAGATTCTGAGCGAAGGCGGTATGTAAGTATGTATAATATAATGATGTTATTATGTTTAA
>WHPZ01572807.1:0-12634 GCA_016617965.1 Macrosiphum rosae | reverse complement strand
TTAATACTTAGCCAACTTATCCTTATATTTACGTTTGTAATTTTAATTTGTTATGTGACTTCCATATAACAAATAAAAAGACAATTTTACTCATATCAACATTTAAGAATTATAATCAGTTGCCAATCAAACTACAGTTAAATAAAATATTATAGTAGGTTTATGATAATTTGTTACTACGTATATCATAATATGTATCTATGTCCTATATTATCATTTTCACCAACTTCGGCAACTGTCCAGCGGATACGTATTGACACTACGATGAAATCACAAATGTACTCAATACCTATTCATGCTCTAAAAGTCTAAACTCACAAACAACAATCTGAACAAGCGTTTGTATATTTTATCAAAAGTATCTCGAGTACATGATTATTTGAAATTCAATTTAATAGTAAGTAGGTACGCATTTCTTACGATTTTTATTGTTTTAATTGTGAAAGAACAAATGTTCAATATTGTATTTTGGTTATTAACATTAACAAAAATTATACTAGGAAACAGGTTTGAATAAATAGGCAGTCCTATTTATATGGGTATTAATATTTTTATATTTTATAATTTATTTCTCACTTCATTAATTTGTTTTTCTCGGTTATACCACGCCAAAAAAATGTTTTCTCTCACACCTTTTCAGCACATGGTTTGCCAAAATGTGTTGTCAACAACAATTGCAACGTCGCCGTCGTTTGGGCGTAATGACAAATTAGGGGCAATGCGATATTAAGTGATGTCAAAAAAAAATTCCTTTGACTTGTATCCAACTTTAGAGGTTACCTAATGTCCTTATGCTGGGCAACCTGTTAAATTAATCAACAACGTGTCTACAGTATTGATATATTGATTAATACATATAATAATCAGAAATTAACAAAACTAATTGTATATCTTATGTTTCTTTGATAATTACTTATACTTTATAATTATCAACAAACGATCGATAACTAATCTTTGTAAATATATGGGTACACTACTAGGTATATTACCCTACCAATAATTATCAATGAAAGTCTAAAATGAATAATGTTAGTCATGTACGCTGAAAAAAATTTTAAAAAAAACCCATTATATTCATTCTGGTAAAAATATTCTTAAAAACTACATATAAAATTATAGTAAATAAGACATATATATTATTTAGGTGTATTTTACCTAAATATATATTTTTTATTTTTTCTTAACGTTTTCGTTTGTTTGAGCATTCATAAAATATGATTTATAATACAAGATATGAGAACATACAAATGTTGCTATATTTAAATATATTTTCCATTGAAAGTGTTCAAGTAATATTATTTACAATCCAAGCTATAAGATAAAACGTCCATAAATGATTACATTCTAGCACCATTATTTTTTATTTTAAGATTCCGCGAAATACAGATTCTGCCGAGTATGTAGAAATAACCATTGCTCTATAATAAATTCCATCCATTCATTTGATTACTTTTATTTATTTATTGTCGTAACCGTTTCTGACTTATTGAAATAAAAAAGTATAACGTTTTATAAAAACACATTTTTCTGTGCATGAGTGTTTTCATTTTAGTGATTTGAAATAAAAGGATAGGACTCATTTAAATCCTCTAGGACAGATAAATTTTCGGTATTTGGTACTTTAAGTGTTTCAATATTCTAAATTTTCCAAAGTTTCTTTGGGAAACAAAAATACAGACGTATGTGAATAAAACTCACATAAACGACTAAAACTCGGACAAACTGTACTAAAACTTAGAGGGTAACATTTGTGTTTTATTTAGACGTGGTTTCACCCTGCGTATTGTTAAAGGCAAACTTTGAACAAAATGCGACGTTGATAAAGGAATTTGTACAAATATACAAAAAATAAAATGCTTCTACTTTTTTCTGAAATACCTATTACAATATTATCGATCGGCACAATGCTTGTCATTTTTATACCACACAATAAATAGATAACCTAATATAATATAATGGTATAATATTATGTATCTAACAACCATCGTGAAGTTTCTAGAGTCAACAGGCTTATTAGGGTAGAAAAAAATGACGCCCTTCCCTCATTATCAGCAACAAAATTAATGTTTTTTTAAGTATAAATATGATTTGAAATAATAAAACAACAATATATTAACCTTTACTACCAGCTACCTAATATTTGTTTATATGTTTGCAAACTTTAATTTTATTCGTTGGATGTTATGAAGTAACAATATGCAGATCTCAATTAACCTTAATCAATATTTTGAAATGTTTGCACACATGTTAGTAAATATATTTCGAAATGATATTATTATATTTTTAAATGGACGATTGCAAATCAGTTGAATAAGGTCCGTTTAAAGGGGTGAAAACGCATTGGAATATAAGTTAAATGAGTGTATAATAAATAATACACCAATACACGTCATATATAATTGTATATTACATAAATAATTATAAATTAATATGAAACATTAAATCGTGTATGAACGTTTTCAAAGGATCCTACCGTGAACCTTTCCACATGACTTTGGGCGGTTGTAGTTAAAACGCTCGGAAGGGGAACGCTTTACATTCGACTATATTATGAGTTCATCGTCAAAAGTCGATTTTAAAATTACATGCTCGAAGCTATATGAATGGACCACAAAGTAAAAAAAAATTGATATTATATGGATATCATTTAATTTTATTATAAAATATTGACACCGGTCATAGAGTCGATCGGTTAACTCGAAAAGCCGTGCATATTATTTATGATCGTACCCGATCCCAAGATTTGTGATTACAAATTATTAGTACCTATCTCACGACAATAATTATTAATATTACTAAATCCACTCTATATGTATACGATAATAATTTCAAAATGTATTTAATTAATCTTGGGTGATCCATTTAAAACGAGATGATCCCATTTTACATGTCCCTTTACACATGTAGGTAATAGAGTCAGCGGTACAGTTTCTATTCCACGTTTCTGATTTTAATCAATTCATGACAGAAATTATTTTTTTTACTGTTGATCGAAATAATACTCACGAACATAATTTTAATGTAAAATTGTTCAAATGGTCTGATGGTTAATCAAACAGAATCTCGATATAATATTATTAATTTCACATTTTAGATTCTGAGTGAAACGATGATGTGTGTTTTTTTTTCGCTTGGATTTTCTTCAACTGTATTTTTTCTGATAGGAAAGTGAATCTAGTTGGTACTTTGGGGNGGGGGTCAAAAGTAAAAATTTCCCAATTGTTTTCAAAAGCGACGTGAAAAACAAAAGAAAAATTAAGGAAAAACGGGAATTTTTACGAAAAATCGGTTTTCGAGACAATCGATTTTGGCTTTTGATACAACTCTAAAACAAATGACCGTAGATACATGAAATTTTAACTGACTGTTTATATTAGCATTTTCTTTACACCATGCCTTTTTAAAATATTTTGAATTATTTTGAGCTGTTTAGGGACATTTTCAGTTTCCAATTTTTTTAGTTTTTTATTTTATAAATATCAATACAATATTATTTGTTGGGTACAAAAACTTGAAAATTTAATAAAAGTCTCCTACTGTATTGTTAAAATAGTAGTTCAAAAAGATTAAAAATCCTTAGTCACAGTTTTTTTTTTTTTGTAAGCATTTCAAGTTCAAATCTTGACAAAATACTGAAAAATCACGAAAATTAGCAAATTATTGATTTGAGAATTCTGAATTCATAAAAATTTTTATTTTTAAATCGAAGACTCGAAAAGACTCGAAACACTATTACTCATAAGTTTATCTATCTTCCTCAAAAAAAAATGTCTACAAGCAAATCAAATTACATTTTTATGAGCCTATGAAGTTCATATTTTTACAAGATTGGATATTCATATTTTTACAAGATTGGATATTCACTCGATTTTTCATGTAGCGGTTTTGTTATTTTATTGTTATTCAAAAACGAATATAACTGTAGATACATGAACATTTTACTGAATGTTTATATTTTCATTTTTTATACGCCAAAAAAATTTGAAAATATTTTGACTCTTTTTGAGCTATTTACGGACATTTTCAGTTTTCAATTTTCTTAGTTCTTTTTTCTATAAATATCAATAACATTTTATTTGTTGTGTAAAAAAGAGTGAAACTTGAATGCAAGACTCCTGATATATTGTAACAATAGCAGTTGAAAAATATTAAAAATACATAAGCACAATTTTTTTTATAAGCATTTAAAGGTCGAATTTTGACAACATTATCATATTTAAAATTTAACAATTATTTTGTAGTTAAAAATTTATAAAATGTTCAACTTTTATAGCTAAGGATTGAAAATTTAAAACAAGGGTCCACGTAAATTGGTATATATATAAATTACTTTATTCACAATAATATCATCAAATATACTTAGTAATATCTAGGCTGACTGACCATTTTCGCTCAGAACCGTTTTTCTTATACAATCATGATATTATATCATTGAATCCAAATTTAACACCATCCATTACACATTACAGTGACCCACTTGTAACCTACTGTACAATAGAAAGACTTTTTTAAGTTAATTTATTTCAAATTTACAAAAAATTAAAATCTACAATGCTTATAAAAAAAATGGTAGTTTTTCGACCCCAATTTAAAATGGAGTTTCTAATGCCTTAAAAATAACGATATTTAGATAAATATTAGTAACGGTTGTTTGGTTGTGGTTGAGAAGGGTACACATATATAAGATTCACGTTTTGTTTTTCAAAAAAGGATCACCCTAATTGAACTTACAACAACAACAATAACAGTAAACATAATGATACTTGAGGATAAAACCGCATGACGGGATTAATTATTAACTGGATGCGTTTTATGTTTGACTGCGAATGCAGTGTAGTGGAACGATAGGGAGCGGTGCACGTGGTGGCGACGGGTGCCGATGCTGTTCAATGGTACGCCGGTCGGTGGGCGAGTACCAGTGCCCAGTGCTGATGGTGGTACCCAGCAACGGCCACAACGCAGGACGCCCGGCGGCCGCGGCCACCAAGAAGCCCGAGTCTGGCGGAAAGAAGCTCAGGTTCCAGTTGGCCAAGGAGCGGAAGGCGTCCACCACTCTGGGAATCATTATGAGCGCGTTTACCGTGTGCTGGTTACCTTTCTTCGTACTGGCGCTGGTCAGGCCGTTCCTCAGCGACCCGTCCAGCATACCCAGCTCGTTGAGCAGCCTGTTCCTGTGGCTGGGCTACGCTAACTCGCTACTGAACCCCGTGAGTATTATAAATAATAATATTTCTGTATTAGGAATAGGTACATCCACCACCTTTGTGACGTGTCATTTGTTTCTTTTTTTTCGTTAAGTTCGTTATTCCTAAGCGAACTTCTGCACGTTATGCCTCAAATATAACTTGTAAATATTTCCAGAGCAAGAAAAAACGATTTATCAACGTTTTAAAGTTATCGAAGATTGGTTTATGTAAAAAATTATTTAGTCAGTGATTGCAATGTAAAATATCTCTCAATTATTTGTTAATTGCTTAACTATAATGTTATTTTGTTATTTTATTAATTTATCGTTAAATATATAGGTACTACATTTTGGGATAGGCGTTGAGAGTGTTTAAAATGTGGTGCAACTCATATTTATTAGGTTTATCACTTAATTAAAGAGTTACAAAACGAGTAGAAAAATACCAAAATAGTGTACGAGTCGATTCTTTGTGGAGTACCTACTGAAGTACTTAAAATTAGCGAAAAAATACAAGCTGAGAGAGAAAGGTACACAAAATGTAATAATAAGAAGATAAAATATAACGAGTATTCAGTTCTTAAGTTAAATTGAATATAATATGAAATTATGATTATTTAAATTAGGTAAATTTGTAAATGTTTTATTAGTTAATTTTTTGTTTTTAAATAAAGTTATAATAATTTTATCCTATATTTTAACAGGTTTTATTAATTAAGGAACTTTTTAGTTTTTATATGCTTTATTAGGTATTTTATTTGTCGTTGTTTTGATTTGTCGACATTTTAATCGATATTTCGTAAATGTCGACATTTTGACTGTCAGTGTTATGACCTGTCGACATTTTGACTGTCAGTGTTATGACCTGTCGATATTTCAACTGTCAGTATTTCAACCGTATCCCATATAATTACGGTAAGGCCTTGTTTTGAAGTTTTCTACGATACTACACAATTTACGTCTACAACGTCTATCTATAGCTGTTTCTGTTTGACATTCCGTTATATCGACGTCATCGCCGCGGTTACGCCGTCTAACCGATTCCTGGTATTAACCGCGTTTCCAAAGTACGGCTTAAAGTAATGATATCTGGTATCAGCGGGGAATATTACGATACAGCTTATATTTCAAATATAGCTTATGGTTTTTCCGATTCGGATGTTTAGAACAAAATACAGGGTAGGAACAATAACCCGTTCATACTATACATACTTAAAGTTTGCGCGTGACAGTCGATATTACTCATAAACCTAACAACTACTTTACGAGTCTGTGTTCTACTCGCAGAAAATCAAACAGAAACGTAAGTGAAATGGAAATCGCACTGTGCCAAATATTATAGTAACCTCATAGATTCCTGCTATTATAGTACCTACTAGCTGTCGAAAGTTTAACAATTGTCTCTACATATTGGTCTCAATAATGTCATGGATTTAGTTCTTGATTTATGCAGTGGCCTGGTTATCCATGTGGCTTGCATTTTCACATTTTTTGTTTTCTTTAAGAGTATTTGGTGTATCGCTGAAACAAAGCTTTAAATTCATTTCAAGATGTAATTAATAAAATATAAATTGCATATTTGTGTATATTTAGATACTTTTTAATTGTAGAGGCATATTTCCCGTTTTAAAGTTTTCAACTGCATTTTGGTGATAACTAGTATTTCTTATAGTAATGCGCCTCACATCTCGTGAATTGACAAAATTTCAATTTATCTTGTAATACGATCGAGATCGATTATATAGACACGAAAGTAAAGGATTTAAATGTACCTTAATAATATAAAATTGTTAGGTGCTATAATGTAAAACCGCACAATCCGTAAACAAATAACAATTTCATAGGTATTTTTATATGTTTTTAAGCGCATAAACTTATTTTTTTTTAAGTGCATATTTTATGACCCGACTTCATACAAAAACCAAGTTTATTTTACTAAACGTATTCACTGACAGATTATATAATTGAATATTATTCCGTCGTTTATGCAGTTGTACAACATGATTGAACTACAACTTGCGACCTCCGTCCACCACTCATTCCACCTGGGGGTTTTGACCACTCGAAAATCCTGTTGTGGCTTTTATTGTAATGTAAAATGAACCATTATTGTTTACCTTACCCGTTGATAATTGATTCAGGTAATCTACGCCACGCTGAACCGAGACTTCCGGAGGCCGTTCCAGCAAATACTGTACTTCAAGTGTGGCTCGCTAAACCACATGATGCGCGAGGAATTTTACCATTCGCAGTACGGTGACCCTGAGCCACAGCACTCCACACACTATTGCGTGATACCCGGAGAGCCGAACATAGTGCCTCACCACCCGTCCCCAACCAAGCCGGAAGACACGCGGACCACCGATTCCAATCAACAAACCCTGGCGTCCGAGTCGTTCCTCTAGTAGTGACTCAATTATTATCAAGACGACAACATTAAATTTATGATATTCATTCGACACGGTGGTACACCTAGAACAGCGGTAGTTGCACCGCCGGGTAACGGGTGGGGTAGTCGATAATAATAATATTATATTGTACAATAATTTTATGCTGCGAGATGAGATTATGTTTGCCGATTTTATTTCATTATATTATCCTCTTCGATTCTGTTTACACCAAACGGACTCCGAGTAAAAAAAAAAAAAAAAAAACAATAATAAAATATGTTAAACGATTCCGAATGTCGAAAACTGCAAAAATGGTATAACATTATTTAAAATTCATTGTAACATAAACATTATACATAATTTATATATTATCTGTTTTTGTTTTTGTTTTTACAATCGCGCAATAACCACTTAATTACAATTATTCACGGTTTGATATCTGATTACAAAATCGTCCCGGAGTTTGACATATTAGTTTTAACCTTAATTATCTTCAATTTTATTACCTATACCAGAAACCTTTTACGATGATTCAATTGTTTTGTCGACAACAGCGTGATCAAAGATGTTAAAAAACGAGTAATTTATGTGAAAATTGTATGTAAAACCTATTATCTAATTGATTTTGTGTAGTTTGTCTTCAATTGTGATCACTTTGATATCCATTTATTCAGACGCATTACGCTTATATACGTATGTGTAGTCAGTAAACATTGTGTAGGTACCAATTTATTTTCTCTGAACTACTGTAATAAATTGAATACTTTCAATTCATTTTCATTTTTCAGTTCATTATTATTTGTATCTTCCATTCAATGTTGAACAACGCATTTGGAAAACAATATTAATCAACTCATACTTATTCACATGCATAAACAATTATGGAAATATTTTATAAAAATATGTTTCCAATAACTGTAAGTACTTAATATAACCAGAATAATATATACTTCAATCATAAAAATAAGAAATTAATCGCATCAGATTGCTCATGGTTACACATTTTTGTAAAAATTTATCTAATGCCGTTTTCAATATTGAAATAAATTAAATTATCTATTGATTTTGAACTAAATATTATTTTTTTATTGATCTTAAGCATCGGCAACTATGGCCATTAGCATTTTGTAGGGGGTTACCGTTGGTTGAGGAACACATGCATGTGGGACGAGGATTTGTCTCTAAAACCCGGGTGGTCACCCATCCGGGAACTAGTGACGCCGGCCGATGATTGACCTCGAAACATGTGAATGCCTTGGGCTAACCACCAAGCCAAACCAAAGCCCCTATGTCATATTTTTTGTACCCACTGATAATATTTTGCTTATTGAACTGTACATTTTTATATTCTTTGTTGAAACTTATCTTCACGGCTATTTAAAATGCACCATATACCTACGACCTACCAAATAATAGTTCTTTATTAAATATGTTCACTTAATATATATAAAATTATACTAATGAACAGTTAAATTAAAAATTATGTTATGATAATACAAAAATCATCAAGATAATTTAGTTATGTTGTATTTGAGTTGATTTCAGAATGATATATATAATAATAAACAACACTTAACAAATAATAATAATTATCGTCTGGTTGCCTATTATAGTATTGAAACATTTTTAAATAGTTTATTGATTATTCAATGAAAAAAGATAATTTTTCTTCGTTGAAACACTTATAAAGTATAAACACATGAGTTGTATTAAAATACATAATACAATTATTTATTAAATCACATAGGTAGGTATTTTGTTTTTTAGAAGACGTATTAAATAAATGTGAATAAAATAAAACGGATAGATATTTTAAGTATAAATATTACAAATAGGTACTGACGGTAAGGACTTCAATTATTTTACAGTTAAACAGTAGTTCGGAAAAAAATTATTTAAAATTAGTTAGTATGTTCTTAAAGTATTTAAATTTTTATAATGAGCTTTAAGCTTATTTAAATTAAATTTTAATTTAAGCCGTATACATTTTGTTAAATTTTGATTTTAATTAGTAAATGTTGAAAAATTGTGAGAATTGAATTTGATGTAATTATTGTGATAGAACGTGTATTATATTATTACCAATTAAGGAAAAATATATATTGTAAAATCAAAACAAAAAAAATAATAATAGGTACCTAAGCGAAAGTATTATAATTTTTGAAATGTGAAAAAAAGAATAATAATTTATAATAATAATACGCAAACACACACAAACACATATTCAGATTGTATAATACCATATAATATAATACATAACACGCCGAATTTTTTTGTTTGTTTAAAACTTATAGAATGTTTATTATTTTGTGAATAATACGCATAAAATCTTAACATATATATATATATCGATAATTTCACGTTACCATTTACGTATGTTCTCGGATATAATAATATTATTATTGATATTTGGTGAAATTATTATTCAAGTCTTGTGTTCGAACATTATACCTTTTATTGTTTATGTAATAAAGAGCGAGTGCAATTGTGTTGAAAATTAGCATACTATGCAAACCATCATGTATCTCTCGCCACTTCCCAGGTGTCCTATCCGATGATCATCAACACCCATCTCATTTGCATTATTGGTACTTATCCACTAGTACAACTGAATTCGTCCGCATGTATTGGACATTGTATAGCTTAAATACAATTCACGTTTGTTAATGTTTGACTAACACACCGCCCACATGCTGTGGCCTGTGAATGATAACAAATCCTCATCCACTATATTTATGCAATCCGTAGTCATTGGTTTTAAACGCCTAAAATGTTTTGAATAGATATATATATTATTTATCCTGTGACACATGTGGACTGTGGTCGCAAAAATGGTGGAAGAAAACTGTGAAAACCAGGGGGCATATTTTACGATTACATGTAGGACTTTGGGTTGTAACACTTGAATTTTGTTTATGTGAGTTGTGGCACATTGACCCTAGACCGGGAGGGTGTAAGTTATTTGTACCATATTATGTTTTATCGTATGGTTTGGTGGACTTCTACGAACGTATAATGTTGATTCGAAGAAGATTGGAAAGATTGGAAGATTGGAGTTCTAAAATGTTTTTTTTTTTAAAAAAAAAAAAAGTATATTTACAATCTCTATAACAAACAAGGTATAATGAGTAATTGTGGTGACATAAGAACATTAGACATAAATAACATTAATAGGGAGACTCCCAGCAGTGCCAACTGACCAGAAATTATTATAAAATGTTGTAAAATATAAAGGTAAGATTATTGTATAGGGCATCTCGAAGATTTTTATTGATATTTTTATTAGGAAGCAAGTTATGACTTTTTTAAAACTGTACATTTTTCGAACTCTTTTAAATGATCATAACTTACCTTTAAATCATCATAACAATAAAATCCTTCAAAATACCCCCGATCTTACCTTTAAATTGTATTATGCGTTAATTTGTTCGAATTTTATAAATAACAAAGTAAAATCGATTATTGTTAATGTAAAATTTGCGATGTTATACGTTTATAAGACGGAGACATCACATGCGAGTGTGGTTTCCTTTAAATAGTAATTTTTCGAAGGAATCTGTAGGACGTAAAAATCGAGATTACGAGTGGCCATGATGGTGGAAAATTAAATTAGAATAATTCTGTATTTCTTTCTTCAGGTTAAAAGTCCCCGAAAAAAAACTTAAAATGATGAGGTACTGCAAAGCTTTTTACTACAGTAAGTAAAACATATTTTGTAGTTCAAAACTTGTTAAAAATAAAAATAATTAAATGCATTTTATAGGTCCATTATTCTGAATTTTTAGGGTGTATAAAGTGTATACGCATTTTTGGGGTTTTTTTGAGCATTAGTAATAAATAATATAATACAAACAAAATGTATCAATAAAATACATGTGAACCTATGTGTTGTATGAACATCAGAGTATTCAACCACCCAAAGCCATAATATGAAAACAGAATACAGTTACCTACGTATTTATACACACATTTAAAGAAAATAATAAATCACACTAGCTCTAACAATCTCTCAAGCCATACTTGTTAGTGCAATAGCATTATTAATTTCAACATTCTACATTCATTCCTATTATATAGATAGGTACAATAAAACATAATAATATACTACACGCCCACATCGCAATTCGCAAGTCGCAACAATAGATACACTTTAATATAGTATGCATTTTATTATTATTATATTTACCATAAACCACCCTCATGTTATATACGTTAATATTGATGTAATGATTGGATAAGAATATTCTAAAAATAAAGTTTTTATAATTCATGGTTTCAATAATTTTAATGGATATTTTATTCCAACGGTATACAATATAGGTACATTTATTTGTCATTTCATTCAAAATGAACACATTCATAACCATGACCTACCTATTCTACTACGAGGTAGGTACACTAAAATCTACTATAAAGCGGAACGACATATCACTGGTTATTTTTAATTGTTTGCATGCGCCATGCAGTACACTAGTACAGTATAAAACATATAGTATACAAACTGTCTCGTGGGAGCCACTCTGGTCTTGACAACTTATCATTAAGCCATTGTTCTAGATTGCATGTTTATTACCATAAGAGTATATTTAAACAATTACTGCCGTGGTATAGCATACAAATGAAGCAGCTCGTAGTAGTAAACAAAAGTCATCACTTTCTTCTTGTGAATAAGTGATATACGCGTAAAATAACAAAATAGTATGAATTTTACATTTTAGATTTTGAGTGGAGCGATGAATGTATTGGTTTTACAACAACATATGTTCTTTTCTTGTCTGTCATCACACTTTGGGACAGTAAAAATACTTAAATTTTTTTAACAACATATTTTAAAATAGAAAAATGAATCTAATTGATACTTTGGAGGGATCAAAAGTAAAAAAGGTGCTCTGCTGTACAGTAGGTTACAAGTGGGTCACCGTATAATGGATAGTATTATATTTTAATTCAATGATATAATATCATTGTATAAGAAAAACGATTCTGAGCGGAGACGGTATGTCAGTCTAGGTATAAGGCATATTATATACTTATCTATGATATTAAAAAAAATTGACCT
>WHPZ01572799.1:0-11187 GCA_016617965.1 Macrosiphum rosae | reverse complement strand
CGTTGGTCTCCGGCACTATGAGTTGTTACTGCTTTACAGTCGTGACTTGTGATATTATACTTTAGTGGTGTATTGGAGGGTATACAGGTGTATAGGGCATACTTTTTACGGGTATTAAATACGAGTAAAACTGCAGTATCTATTTCTCGTAATAGTTAATATGCATAGGCCTATATTGGCTATTGGCCATGTAAGAGGGGTCAGGGGTTTGGGGTGGTGGATAGTGTGAATGTTCATGTATAAAGACTAAAGAGGTTGATTCAGTTCATAAATTCATTAAATGTTGAAGAAAATGGACTTAAGTGCAAGGCTGTCGATTGATAATTTTAAATGCCATGTTATTTATTACATAACAATTGAACACCAAGTTAAAATTAAAATCCAAAAAATTAACACATGAGTACACGACATAAACATTAAAAACTTTCTTTGTACCAATAATATTTAATTTGTGATTCTAAAGTATGAAACATTAAATAATTATTAATACTTTGAACATATGCAAGAAATAGACAGAAAAATATTTTAATGGTGCATACATTATTAGTTTTTACTATTTAAACTATAATACATAGGAATGTACCTATTCATAATAATTATTGTCTTGAAAATGTATATATTTTTGTACATTAAATAATAATAAATACCTAATAGTTAATACAATATAAAAATATATTATATATACCTATATTAACCTATTTAAATTGTAAATCATATCAAATTGATTGTTAAATGATACTATATTATTCATGGTGTTTAACACTAATAACGTATTTTATAAAGTATCATCTATATTTTTTATATTGTTTAATTTAAATTATATTGTATAATATATTTATACTTGAATGTATTCAACTTAAACAATCAACATTTAACGATGTATTTAATAATAAGAAGCACCTATAAAATAAAGGCGATTTTTATATATGATGTAACTATTTATTAAAACCATAATATGCATGCTTAATATTGTGAACAACAAATAAGTTACCACGTTATTTGCACAATCTATATAAGGTGTATATACTATATATTATATAAGATTAAAATGTGATTTACATTTACTTTAAATATGGTAAATAAATCATTATAAAATACATACAATAATATGTTTAGGACATTATATGGTAATCTTGTACGCGTATTATACTATGCTAATACAACAATCCGGGTAAAATATTATGACGGCAACATTGGCAAGGGCAAGGGATTATATTATTTAAGGCATGTACTCACCAAAACGAAATATAATAATTAATTAGGTATAATATAATATACTATATATTAAATATTATTTGTATTAACATATAAGTCAATACCTTCATAATGGCATACCTTATAGAACAGTGTTAGTGAGTGGCGGATCAGGGCTTAATTTTGGAGGGTTGTAGGGGGCAAGAGTACGAAAAGTACAAAAATTGACTAAGCACCAGGGTAAAACATAGGGAAACCAGGGTGATTGGGAGGGGCAAATGGCCCCTTTGCCCCCCCTTATCCACCACTGGTGTCGGTGTGAATAATTTTGAACAAGTACCGATTACACTGGATACTTCAAACTTTGAAGTATAAATAGCTTAATAAGTCAAAATATTTTGCAAGTTTTGAAAGATTTTTTCTGCTCCAAAACGTGGTGACTGATGACGGTAAATCACACACAAACATTTGTTTTAAAAAAAAATCACATTGTAAATTCAATACATTCATAGCTCCGCTTAGAATCTAAAATATTGAAGTAATGAGATAATATCTTAGATAACAATATAAATTATAATTTCATATTAAAATTCATTGTATGGTCATAATATCCCATTATTATGTTTAGCTGCTAGATGTATTTGTATTAATGTCACAACACAAAATTCACTATTCTGGTGGTCATAGAGATATTAAATATTAATTATATATTTTATATTTTATTATTAATATATACGATTTCATAACAACTATTTATAAGAAGGTTTATAATTTATTGTAACATTACCTTCAAAATATGTTTCATAATAATCTGCACTTAGAAAAATTTAATGCATAATTTTAATTAGATTATTTGAACAATGTTAAAACTAACCAAAGTCAAAATACAATAAAAATAAATTACCCATAATAAGCCGCCTATTGAAATTAAAAAAAAAAAACACGAAATTCGTTCTGCTGTATAGTAGGTGCGTCGGCCGTCGGGTGTACGGCGTGTACTTATAATAGAGGTGTACCATCGTCATTCCAATTTCCAAGCATGAAATAGGTCACTATATTCCTGTATAATGGATGTGTTAAATATAAATTCAATGATAAATCATTGAGTATAAGATATATAGATACGATGATAAGAAACGATTCTGAACGGAGTCGGTCTGTTAGCCTTTGTTTCTAAGAATAGTTTATTAGGTATATTATATTAATAATTACATATTTCTATTAGTAATACCCACAGTATGATAAACTAATTTTTCTAAGCAACAAATCATATACCTATTATGTATTATATAATGGCCTTTATACAATTTTTTTCATATAATATTACTAGCCGCTATTAATTTATATTCCCCCGTTTATTTGAAAAGCATTGAATATTTTTTTACTTATGATCCCCCCTCTAAGCCCTGGCTACCTGCAGTGGTTCAAATTACATATCTTTATTTGCTGCAAATTACCAGCTCCTATAGTACCAACTAGATCCAATTTGAGTGATCAGAAACCAACCTTTAAAAATCGAAGAATGTTTGTTTTTACTACGAATGGCCCAAACGTGAAGACAGACATAGAGAAAAATATCATTCTAATTTTTCTAAAATAATTATTGTGTATTCGTGATATTTAAACTTTTAGTGCCGAATAATGTGATATGCATATATATTAAACAAATTATTAAATATTTAAATTTTTGAGAGGTTTTATTAATGTGATATCCATTACGAATAACGAATATATAAACTATTATAGTCGTAAGTGTAAATTATCATTAAAAAAAAATTCAAGAACAGTTAATAGTTTATAATTTTAGATTAAATAACACTTTAGTCTTTCGTCGAGTAACAAGAATTTATATTATGTTTCTATATAACAATATTCTATCATCGTTGGTATATAGTGTTCACTCCCAATCATCAGCAAAGAGGTTCGACTGAGCTTATCACATTTCCTAAAAGGTTCCCACGATCCATCGACCCCAGCATGACCTATGTTAACGTAATATAGTGGTTTAATAAGTATTTGAAATACGAATATACCTACCGTAGATATTTAGAACTGTAATCATAATATTTTTTTTTTGTCTAAAAACACAGGTACCTACCCGTTCCGTTTTTTTTAAGAATATAAAATAAAATATTATATTATAGATAACATTTTTGATAAATAGTAATATGAATATTGGTCTACTTGCACCTTGATCAAAATGTAGTCGTAAATAGTTGGTGGAGAATAAAATTGATCGTTATAAATAATATTTAAATAAATAGTTATATTATTTGCTTTCAATTTCCCAGTTTCATATATGTATTATATGAATGTATAATATGATGTTGTTCACAGCAAGTCTTGGGCCTTATTTTCATTATTTGTGTTTCCTAACCGTATAGTTGACTATAATAATATAGTGCACATAATATTATGATTCATCCGAAGTGTTCTAAACATGAATAGCATGGGTACATAACTAAATTTAATAATATTAATATTATTTGATAATTCAATAATTACGGTAACTAAGATAATCTCGTATTTATACGTAACCTCATACATCATCCGGACTTACTAATAATGTAATACCATACTTAAAATAAATAAATATAACTTTCCAACGAAGATGTATTTTAGCTTAAAATCAAAATTGTTCTTATGGTTTACATATTATACTGTTTTATATAATATCATAATTTATAACTATTATGTTACATCACAGGGAACAGGAAACATGTCATACAAGTTCTGCAATATTATATGGTCTTTGTAAATGTAATTTGCATTCCTAACGATTGTGTGTAATTAACCGAAAATGGGAAACTCCAGAGGAATATGGAAATTGTATTATAAAGATGCGTTTCTTGTAGAAGAAAAAACGGTAAATTTGACCACACGAGTTTTTGAGGAGAACGTTGCCGCACCTACGTCGTGTAGCGTCGTATAAATAGTTCATAAATAATATCAAATTGAAAAGGTCGTCGCGACACGACCTTGTCACAGGAAAAAAATTGCGCATTCGGCGTCCTCTCCCTCTCTCACACACTGTCTCTCTCTCTCTTTCTGTATGGTTATTTAGCTCTTGTATGCTTGTGTGACGGTGTATGGATTTTACGACGACAGTAGAGGTAGGTACATTATATTATATTGTTTATCGCGCATCATATTTAAAAACCGAATTATTATTATTATGCGACAATAATCCATGAGCGCGGGAGTGAGCGGTGAGCGGGTAGTGGTGAGGGAGGCGTCGCAGACTGCATTCCTCAGGTAGCTCGGGTGCGCGCACACACGTACACACACACACACACATACGTCGTCAAAACGTAATGGAACGTATTTATTTATATATGTATATATATTATACGTATTACATATATGGAACGCGACGCAGGTATGGAACGTATTGTGCGCACGTATTCTTCTGTATGGGTCGGACCGGCGCCAACACGAACCCCGTTCCATTAACGACGAGCACAGGTGTATTAAAAATACATATATATTATACATCACACGATGTACAATAATAATAATATTATTATTATTATTATCATTTTCGAGCGCTTATGGGTCCGACTTCGGTATGTGTGTGTGTGAACAAGGATAGTTTATATTGAACACGTATATGTATATATGTGTCTTTGCCGCCGCGCCCGTCCTTTCACCACCGCCTCCGCCACCGACCCGCAATACAATACAAGCGCGACACCTGTACAGGTGAGCACCTGTGTGTGTGTGTGGTGCATCGCCGCCGTCTTTTTGCGTGTGTGTGAGTACGAGAAGAGTCTAGACACGCACTCATGGCGCCTACGTATATCGTATATATATACTATACTATAATGTATATATATACGGCCCCCCTTTTCTCTATCGCACACCTCGCGACGGCGGCGACGGCAGGTTCCACTCACATAACTCTCCCGAGGACCGCCGCCTCCGTCACGGCCAATAATATTCACGTGCGCCCGACGCTTATAATACCATAATATAGTATGGGATATTATACAGGGTATCCCGAATAACCGGGAATATCATGCCAACAGCGCAAAAACTTAAAATACATAATGCACCCCTTTGAAACTCCAGACGGGACCAAAAGCATCGCCAGACACGAGTTTCGTATGGACTTTTGTGATCGCGACGAAAACCCGACGGTCGTCATATTATAATATCGACGTCGCACATTTGAGCACTTTTGAATTCCCTGTATATAACGTGCACAGAGAGAGAAAAACCCGTGGTGAACCTGTTACCTACCAGGTGGCCGATTAAACCGAGTACATTCCTCGCGTTAGGCGCATATACCCGATTCATTATATTATTATTATTATATATATACGACATATACAGATATAATATGATGTGTACGCATTCAGTATCTCTTGCAGTGTGGACGAACGAATAATAAGAAAAGAAAATCATTTATATTATAGGTACCTACAAGTGTTTATATGTGTGTGAGCTGTGTGAGTCACACAAAAGAAGGTAGCCACTAGCCGCTGCGTGACGCCTGGTTAGGTACCTATCGAAATAGGACATACCGTGTTCAAGAGTATAGCCCGACTGCCCGAGTGCCGACGATAAATCGTACACAAAGGTCGACGAACTCGTGATAATCGATCGTAAATTGATTCCAGGTGTCCCTTTTTCATTCGGTATCGTTCAAATAGTATAATAAATAGAACCTTCCATTGTAAGGGGACAATATATGTGTCTTCGCCGTTTTAATGGTGGTTTATTGAGCTTACCAACAGGTAAAATGTTACACCTCAAAATCGAACAAGCATTTCAGTGTATTGATACACAGTATAGGTCAATACAAACTAACGTTTTATAATACGATTCAATTATCTTAAGAAATCAGATAATTATAAATAATATTGTTAATGTTATCTTAATATCTTACTATAAAGAATATAACAATAATGCGTGTAACAATAGGTAATTAATTTTTGCCTTTATGAAACTTATGCTATCTAAATTTATTGGTATGAACAAAAAATTAATATTTTTAAAACTTATATTTTATGTTAATAAAGTTTGCAGCCAAATGTTAGAACAATTGAAAACCGATATTTTTCAGAATATTTTGATAAATAGAAATCAAATATCAGACGGTTTGCTGTTGCAACAATACCAAATAATGCCTGGTATACGCTTCCACGGTAATCATATTTCTTAATGGTTATTAAATAGGTCTGAAATAATACAGTTTAATGGGCACAGCCCTGTACCACGGTCGGTTAATTGAATCACATGTACTCATTTAATCGACCAGAGTTCATACCCTCTCAGTGTAAAAGGTATTTTGCAATGCCTGCATTAGCAAGCTATACTAGCCAATTCCGGTAGTGTTACCGCACGCCCCGAGGGGTGGTCAGGCAGTCCATGTGAATTGTTCATTACAGTTTCTCGCCAAAGCAACGAATTTTTTTTTTCGGGCTCTCGAAATTAACTAAGTAATTTGTGACTCACAAAAAAGTTTATTATTTTTTTTTATACATTCATTTTAGCATCCCTAGTGTTGTTGAACTAGCAGTTCCAGAATGCATTTTGGCAATACATTTAGATTTTTATTAGTTTTTTTAAAATTATTATTGATAAATAATTTTTCCTCCGTAAAAAATAAAAATACTTAAAATTTTAATACAAAGTTGCTTATAAGTTGTTATAGGTAATATCATGTAAAAAATATTAAAGATACATAGGAGCAAACATTTTTTATAAGCATTTAAAGTTCACATTTTGACATAATACATCAATAAATGAAAATTTGCAAATTATTTTGTTGTTTAAAATTTAAAAAATGTTCAATTTATATAGCTAAAGATAGAAAATGTAAAAGAAAGTTTATGAAAATTAGTTGATAGTTTCCATCTTACACCAAGGTATCTAAAAAATATATAAACATAGTTTTTTCACACAGGAATTAAATATTTCCAGTGCTCGAATTGGGAAAAATTAAGTAAAGATGCTCAATCCAACGATTTAAAAACTACGTTCCAAGGGCGCAATTACTGAACACAGATCCGTGGGGTGCCTTGCCCCCCCCCACGCTACTGCCTTACATACATTTTGAATTCCAAATAGGTATAATATATTTTTAAATCAATTTTTTACATCTTACATTGTTACAGTAGAAAAAATATTAATAATAATCCACCTGTTTATTCAATATACTAAATAGATAACAAAATTAATAATTATTGTTTTTAATTTCAAAATAGACCACGTATTATGATAAATATAAAAAAATTTAAAATTTAAAAATTCAAAAACGCTGATGAATGATAACCATAACTGAAACTGATAACATTTCATTCGGAACACGATTTAAGATAGTACTAGCACATCAGTATATTTAAATAATATATAGTTGTATTGTTGTATATGATCTATGATCTGTGAACTACTGACTATACTGGAAAAACACAGGGTGATATTATAATTAATTAATAAACTAATATGATAAAACTAATTGTATGTATAAGTGACATAAATTGAAATCTACATTTTAATAAAAATTATTTCAGACATTAGTTTGTGCCACCTCCCCCCCCATCCAAGCATAAAAAAAATAGTACGGGTACGAAAAAAAAATAGTAAGGTAGCTCCGTCCCCCCAATTCGAGCACTGAATAATTCAGTAAAAAAACAACGATTTTTGTTATGTTGTTGTATTTTAAAAATATTATTTATTGTGGTTAGTGGAAACTTTTAAAGTATATTATAAATTTTAAAAACACAATAATATTGTCAAATGCAAATTTTTCTCCAAAAACTAATTAACCTTACTACATTATTAATCAATGGCGTACGCAGGGGGAAGGGGTGTTATGGTGTATATAAATTGCTAATATAAATATGCAGTTAAAATTGCATGTATCTACATTCTATGCTAATTTTCTTTAGAGTCATAGGTACACTAAAAACCAAAAGCGAAGTTGTCATAAACAGATTTTGCCTAAAGATTCCCGTTATTCCTTGATTTTTTTTTGTTTTTCCCGGCGATTTGAAAACTACTGGGAATTTTGACCTCTTTAATGCACCAACTAGATTGACTTTTCCGTCGGAAAAGATACTTAAGCGGAAAATTGAAGTATTATTTTGACTACTATTATCGTGTTCGTGTACACAGACACAAAAAAAATTTTTTTTTAAAACACGGACAATTTTAAAATCAATATATTCATTGCTCCACTATAAGAATCTAAAATAATATAACATGGGCACAAATATAATATGTATAATAATTAATTCTATAAAAAAAAATCTAATATAAACTAACTGGTAACAATGCATAGAAAAATATAACAAAATTTGTACTAATTGCGTACCCAATATTTTATACAAGTCCAATGAAGTATAGTATATTTTACCATTACTCATTAGACATCGTAATCATTTCTTGATAAAGAAATAATCTCAACTTGGCTAATGTAAGAACCAAAATATAAAAGTATCATATATAACAAATTTATATCAGTAATCCGTTAGGAACTTTATACTTAATTATATAAATGTTCTAATAATTATAGATTTATTAACTTAATATTGTATTTTACTATTTTATAATGGATGTAAAAAAGAAAGAAACCAGTTTATTGATATTTTAGTTAGGTATAGGTATGTAAGATCACAGAATAATATAATGGTAAGATAAATATAATGTATCAAAATTTAATCAAAATGAAAATAGTTTACTAGCTCTTCAAATAACTTTTATGTAATTCATACTTACCATTTATTTTAAATATGATATCGCAAATTGTGAATTTTTGGGCCCCACACTGCCACACGAACTTCTATTTGTCTATTATCTTCTTAAAGGATAAATAAATAATAGTAAAAAATATTTCTTACATTCCCTCCCCAGAGGCCACGAATTATCGATTTACCGTTTATATAGTTATTTATATAAATTACTTAAATATTATATTTTATCCAAAATCAAACTTATTGTAGATAGTTATTATATAAGTTATAATTTTAATAAAATTAAAAAATATATTTTTTTTATTAAAAGTAAGTAAACAAATCAATTAGTTAATTTTATTTAAATTGTTCACCAAAAGTACTAAAAATAGCAACTAGCAATATTATATGAATTTATGAACAATACTTGTATATAATATTATGCTATATTATTTTTATTATATATTTTATATAATATAAATTCAAGGTTATGACAGTTTTCATTTATCTATGGTATAACAATTAAATATAATAATATATAAATAAGATAAGTACCTTAAATTACTTTTTTTTATAAGCACACAAAATCAAATTTCGTGTTCAATAGTAAATCTTTTGATTATTGATTAATCATTGACGACTTGGTGTCATTTTACCCATGAGTAATAGATAAATGTATTTATGAATACAGTGTTGTGAAATCTATATAATTGGTATAATTAGTACACTATTAAACATGTTATTATTTTTTACAAGCTATAATTGTGCAACTATAAATATTTACATTTATTCATGTCATACTGAATAAAATATTATGTTCAATATTAATCAGTTATGGCTATCGTGTCTTTTTCAAAGTATAAACATTAAACATTAGTTAACATTTTGACTTTAATTGTATTTAATTATGCTGCAATTAGTTAAACGTTATAATCAAATAATATAATATATAAGTAAAATGTTAGACCATATATTTAAAAGATAATAACAAAATCAATAATCTGACTATTGCTAATATTATATATGTGTCTTCGGACTTCGATATATCTATTGTATGTGCAATAATAAGCATGTATAATATATTTAATATGTTTAATGGCACACTCAATATAATGTTAAGTATAAATGTAGTTATTATTTTAATTAAAACCATTAGACAATTTATCGAATAGACATATTAAAATAATGAATCGCGAAGAGTTCGTATATATAGCTATTAATTATTTTTTTATTACTGAATTTTGTGATCATTGCATTCTACGATACTTTTTTTATTTTCCCTGTTGGCTGTTGCACACTAGCCACTCATAATATACTCTCCTTGTATACCTAATAGTGTATAAAAAAATAATTGACTGGAATTTTCACAACAATAATTCATGTGTAGATACTCAACTATATAATAGTAGAGGATATAGACATATAGTGTTGTCTTCTCGGCTGAGTTGGTTGGTTTATTTTGCCGAGGTGGAAGAGTGAGCCTACCCACATGGCCGCCACACATGTATACATGGAAGTCCTTGTGCATTAAAATTCACCCAACAGTTCACCCACAACATTGCGTGTTGATAAAGACGCACAACGTGATCAAAATACACAAATTTAAAATAATTCAATTTTATCCTACAAGATTTTCCAAACACGCTACACGCGTAACCCCGGTATTATTTATAATTATAAACTAGTAGTAAATATATTATAATAATATCCATACGATTATACCTAATAAGTAACGCATAAATGTATAAATTATAATTTTTTATTTACTAACGATAGTTGGTTGTGTAGTATTTTTAATCTAGATAATATCTTTTGTCATCTCGTTAAGAGATTATTAAATCATATAAGTAAATATCTATCTTACATAAAATGAACGCTTTTATGAAAAATTAAAATACATCAAATATTATACCTAGGTACTTATAACTTAGTTTTTAATTTTTAGTCAATTTGATATCTGACATCTGTGTCACTGTGTCAGTTATGTGTCTGTCAGTTCTACTTATATACATAAATACATATCATTAAATACACATCACTGTGACACTACGGTACCTATAAGGTACCTATAACCGATATTGTAATGCTTTTATCAATGTCAATTTTAATTTAATTAAATAAATAATAATCATTGAAAATACACTACAATTTATATATTACATAGCTATGATCTAGATATACTCGCTATGATAATATTTTAACAAGTGCACGAGTTCCATTATTGCATTATGGTATGTTTTTACCTTTTGTAGTTAAATAGTTAATACTACAGTTAATATACTAAATAAATACGTCAAATATATTAAATTAATAA
>WHPZ01572795.1:0-11180 GCA_016617965.1 Macrosiphum rosae | reverse complement strand
TATTTTGTGTCCACTTAACAATTTCGGTAAGATTTATATAGCATATTTTGATAAGCCCTTTGTAGATTTTCTTAAGTGAACATTATTAGTATACTTTTTCAATAGTTTTCCAATAATATTAAAAGCTTTAGTTAATGAAAACAATATTTTAACAATGGATTCGTTCATTATTATAATTTAGTCCTCTGAGAAGTCTATTCAGTTTTTAGTTTTTTATGTTGTCATAAGACATTTAAAAAATGTTAATTTTACTTTTCAGAAAAGTCAATTTAGAAAATATATATATTATTTTCTATACAATAGTAAGTTGGTACCTACCTACATTCTATAAATTAATTATTATTAAAAGTGGAAAGTTTGTAATGAAAATGTAATAATTATTATTGGACATTATATTATTATACAGGGTTTGTGAATTATTTCGTCAACTATAGCATTTTATAGTGACATAATTCTTGTGAGCAAAACATTATTCCTCCCCCCTCATTATGCAATTAATTTATACTCTTTTGTATACAATTATTGTACCAGGGTTGCTTATTTTTCTAATTTTCATTTATCCTACACCCGACACTGTCTTTTATTCTCGTCTAGCGTTTTTAAGTTAATGTGTTCAGAAATAGAATTAAATTGATAAGCCACATAGCGCTCGTTTTATTGTCTAGACGACCTCAGTTGGTATTGTTACGATTTATTAAAATAGAAATTATAATAAATATTGTGTGGTATGAATATAGTATAGGTTTAGCCTCAGACCACTCTCGTAGACTGCCTGATAAGAACTTTTTGACGTAAGCAGGTTTTATAACATTATAATAATAATGCAATTAATAAATTTTTTTTTACAAAATATTTCTAATAATTATTTATTTATAATTTCTGGTCAGGTGCCACTGCTTTGAGCTATCCTATTAATGTTGTTTTGTGTCTAATGTTCTTATGTCACCACACTTACTCACAGTGGCATAGCCATGGAGGGGCTAAGGGGGCTATACAGGGGGGCCCCCATTGACTGTGTTGACCTTAGAATTTTATTAAGATTAATAAAAAAATATAAAGTGTAAATAAAAGACATAATATTGTAATTGTATTTTAGATTCTGAGCGGAGCGATGGACCTATTGGTTTTACAATGGTCTTTATTTTTTTTATTTTTTTTTATTTTGTATACAAAATTTCTATCAGAAGGAGTGCTCCGATTTCAACATATAGTATCTTATTTTTTAGAAAACTGGATCAAGATGGTACTTTAAGCAGGTAATTTTTCGATTTTCTCAATATAGTTATTTATATTTTATTGCCATTGATAAATTACAAAAAACCGCTAAAATTGGGATTTTAATTTCTAAAGCTTTGTTGATCACCATAAAAGTAAATAAAAATAAAAATAAAAATGTTATTTATTTTGTTGTAATTTATAATATTAACTCAATATTCAGCCCTTCAATAAAATATAATAACGATATAAAATATCCAGACTGACAAACCGTCTCCTCTCGGAATCGTTTTTCTTGTTCAATGATAATAATATGATATCATTGAATTCAAATCTAATACAATCCATTATACAGTGACCCACTTGTAACCTACTGTATACCAGAGTGACATCCACTTACCCTCTTTTTTGTATTTTTTTGTGATACTTAGCCCTCCCCATACAACATTCTTGGCTACGCCCCTGCGAAGTTACTCATATTATACCTTGTCTGTTGTATAGATTGTAAATATACTTTTTAAAATAAAAAAACAATATTTATTTACAACAATATGACAGTACATAATATATTTTTATACATTTTACATTAAGGATACACAATAATACATTGAAGGTTTAGAATAGTTAATAAGTGGATACATAAACATAGTATTATTCTAACAATTTTTAGAATAGTCAACAAGTGGATACAAAAACATAATATTTTTAACAATTTACATGCATTATACGTATTAGGTAATACATTAACGAGGTGGTACAAAATCATAATATGAACAATTACACGGGACAGCCGCAAGTATACCGCTGACGTTTTAATATAAGTACAAGATATAGTTGGAACATGGTGAATATAAAATATAGTACAATAATAATATAAATACAATAATATTTTATATTTATCATAATATTATGTTCCAACTATATTTTGTATTTATATGAAAACGTCAGAGGTATACTTGCGGCCGTCCCGTGTCTATATATTCACATTATGATTTTGTACCCCCTCGTTAATGTATTACCAAAAAATGCATATCGAACTGACAGCTGTTTACGTCTTGCTGTTGACTAGCGACGCGTCTCAGTTATCTGCGACTTTGTGAACAAAACAAACGGCCGACAAACCGCATTGTCCGGCGCCAGAAAGTGCGGCGGCGACGGCGGCGTCCCTTATTCGCTTGTGGCTTGCTGTCCTCTGCCCCATTTTCCGGTCCCGACGGCCACGAATCGTTTCCGGCCTTCCGACCACCCGGTCGTCCACCGGTACTTCCTCGGCTGGCCGGCTCTGCGAGACCGCGATCGGATCGACGGCCACTTTATCCGCTGACAACGCACCAGCGGACGGTTTACCGCGGCTTCGACCATGGCCATCGTAGATCTGAATGCCGGACCGGCATGGTTAGGCAACTCTATCTTTCGGTGCACCTGCTGCAGTGTCGGTGAAGGCGGCTTGCCAAACCAGTCCTGCACTCCCAATATTTCTGCGTCGGACACGCGGTAGCTCCGCTGCATCTGCGCCGGCCACCGCGATGTCCTCGTCTGTGTCCCGGACTCGAGTCCGCCGCTGTTGTGCCTCAAAACCCGGATCCGGATCGTGTTCGCCGTCGGGTACCTCCCGCATTCTGTCGGAAAACGGAACTTCGCTGCTCTAAGCTCCGCAAATACGTTCATCATGGCCTCTCTCTCTGCGGAAATCGACTGGGTTTGGTCCGCGTTCATCATGACAAAATGACGAGATTCGGTTTGGTCGCAATACGATATGAAACGGTACAAAATAAACGAAGGCGGTTTTAAAAATAATCGAAAATCAATAATAATCACAGGTTATTTATTTTAATCAAATCTACAAAGCACCGGAGATGTCCGTTGATATGACGTAATAGTCCAGTATAAATATTACTCTTGTGATGTTCACTCGTTTCAAATAGAAAAAAATATGTTTTTAAAAAATGTGCGAAATATTCAATACCAGCTGTTAACTCGAAGATATACCCACAGAAATATTATGTTTAATATCTAATATTACCGCGATTGATATGGAGGATTGTTGGCTTCAACGAGGCGTACAAGGACTGCCGACATAGACCTATTATAATAATATAAGTGGACGGTTAGGTATCTGACTTATTATAGTACATATTTATCTAAGATATTATGGACTGAAAAAAAAATGGTCGATGATGTTCGGGGGACGGCCGCCGAAAGGTTCTACCATAGATGAGAATACTGTGTACCTATACCTAACGTTTTCAGCTCGACAGGTGGTTTTATTCGGCTTTGCATTTTGTATCTTAGTCCGTCGGTATACAGACGGAGTGGTAAACTCTAAGTGCCCATTGCACTTTACCTCGTGTGTAACATTCGTGGCCGTGATTAGCCGGTCGGTCCCAGTCCATAATATCTTAGTCCCTGATATATATAAATGTGTTTGTACCTTATCAAGTCATAATATTGATAACACGATTTCTCACGGATTTAGATAATAAAATAATAGATGTTTAAACTACCTACCTATGCCTTTATAGGTGAGAGTAATTATTTCATTTTATTATTTGACATAATTTTTTGTTTAATCATTCATCGTTTGTGATTAACATCTATTTATTCATGTTATGTTTATGAAAATATACATAAGGTAAGCGTATTATAATCATATTGAATATATTTATGGTCTACTATTTATAAATAATACTTTTTATATTTACGTAATGATAAACACGGTTGTATCATTTAATTAATTAAAAAATGGAACTCATTGCAGAGTTCTTAGTACCTATTAAGCACAGACATAAACTAGTGATAAAAATAAAGAAATAAGTTATGAATTAATTGTAGGTAACATTACCAGTAAATGAACACTTAAGGGGTTTTTCACATTAGAAAGCTTATATTATATAGGTAGGTACTTATAACTTGGTGTTAGGGACTTACTTACTATATGAAGTTTCTACTAAAGAAGGTATGTAAAATAATATTGTGGAGAAATCTATATTTAACTTCAGCATGAATTTTATTTATTTTTTTTATTTAATTTTTTGTTTATAAAAACCAGTTCTAGTAAATGAACACATTTTTTTCAGTGAATGAACAACTGTATACCTGTAAATGAACACTTAGTTTATTTTCCATTAACCATTTCAATAATCTTTTTAATAGTAATTATTTTATTTTATTATATTGCTTTTGTAATATAATAATAATCATAGATAAAACTTTAACATAAACCAAATAATTTTAAACATAACTAAATGCAACTCATTTAAAGTTAATAAAATAGTGATTTAGTAAGATGGGTGAGTATAATTTTAAATATATATTTTTTTATTTTAATTAAAAATAATAATGTGTTACAACTCCAGCATAAATTAAAATATAATTTTAAATAACCTAATAACAGTGTTTAAAACTTCATTATACCTAAATCAAATCCATCTTAAAAAAAAATTTAATAAATAAAACAATAACTAGATAACCATAATAAGTAATATAATATACATAGCGACATAGGAAATACTTATTTGCTACTTCATAAAAGTTTTTCATTTTTGTTGTGTTCCAATAATTCCTGTGGATATCATTTAAAATGTCTAAAGTACCCTACTCTTCTACATAAGATAGAACTCCCCTAAACTATTATTGTCTAATTGAACGCTTCAAAGCTCTGGCTTTTGAAATAACTTCAGTATGCATTTTTTCTATATCTATGTGTCTATTTAAAAATATTTTAAATCATTTATACCAGGCCAATTGTTCCTGGATGGATTTTTTATTTTTAAATCTTTTAACAAATGTTGTATTAGAGTCTTTAACATTTTCTGGGTGAACAGGGAAACCGGCTTTAGCCTGGGCTAAAACCCAATTAGCAATTTTAATTCCCGTCAAACCGTGTCAATGTAGTTTGAGGACCCATTTTATAACTTATAGGTACTTTTTTGTTTACTTTATTACTAATTGTAGATTTTGGGATACCTACCTGTTTCTTTATGAACTTGATTTAATAACGTTTCTACTATAATAATATTATAATATTATTATAAATATTACAATAATAGAGTTGACTGCATTTTGTAAGTCAACCTTGGTGTACAAGAATCTTACGTAAGTTTCTTTTCGCCCAAAGCTTTAAGCTTAAAGCCGGATTCGATTGAACCTAAGGTTATAACCTAATGTGTTTTTAGAGACCAAAAAAGCTAAGTGTATTTTATGGTACCTATAGCGAATTAAGGTAATTTATTTTACTATGCTGGAGTTAAATTAATTTTTGTAGAATAAATGACATTTGGAAATGTCTTTGCATGAATACAAATTAATAATATATTTTAAAAGTTGTATAATATTTTTAATTGCAACGAAACGACTAAGATCGTTATTGTTCGTTTCAATTTGATATTTTGAACACAAAATGTCTATGAAAAAATAATTTGTTTATATATTTTTAGATTTTTTGGTTACAGTATTAACTATTTACTATTATAAACTATTGTCTATTAAATGTTGAATTACAGTGGATAAAACCCTCCTCCACGGCAATCATTTTTCCGTAACATTTATCATAAATAATATAAATGACGTGACGGAAAGTATTGGATATTTAGGAATACTTATATAGTATATTATATTATACCAATATATAATAATAGGTATATATACAATTTAATCACTCCGAATTAGTGCAGACTGAATCGTTAAACGTTATTGGCTCGTGTAGGTTGTTCCTAGCAATCCACTTGAATTAGTAATCTCGTTCAACTTGTATGATAAAAAACTAAATCCGTTTACGCTGTTGTGCAGAGATCGACGAGCAGGAATCCTGCACAAACGTCTTGGACTTTTTGCTAAAAATTAACCCCGAGTGCATTCTGGAAGTTCGGTACAAGTTTTTCCGCCGTATTAACTCCGAACCCTATGCGAATGGCTGAGCCCGTTTAATTAAATCTACGAATAATACATTAATACCCCTATATTATACGGAATCGCGTTTAATAATAATAATAATAATTAGTAATTAGTATAATAATAATAATAATATAACAATAACCTACTTTATAAGCAATAATTCAATATGCGCACACAAGCGCATTGTTTGCAAACTCATTTTCCTGTGTATATAATATAGGTACCTAACATCAATTTATTATACGAATGAACCAAATAACACAGCCACGTAGATTTGAACGTTTTTATTTTTAATAAAACAACAACGGCAACAACAAGAAACACTTTTTTTTTTATCCCAACGCTCTATAGATGCTCGGCTATACAACTAATGAATAAGATTTTTGTTTTTAATTAATTATTATGTGTACATAAAATGTATATATATATAATATGTACATAGTAGAATCTAAAATGAAAGCATGCTCTTCTATACGACGACGCTATTCAAAGAGATAGGTAGGTAGGTAGAAGGTATCTATATGTTATTATATAATATACCTATATATATTATATTTAATGTATAAATCCACTTTACTCGTCCTACATTAGCTTACACAAATAATAAATTTATATCCGTTTTATAATAACAAGTATACCGGACTCGAAGAATAAATTACACAAAAACTCGATACACAAAATGAATAAAAATTGAAAATGATGTGTATAATATTATTGTAATAACGACTTTAGGTGTATTTAATATGATTATTGGAATATTTATTATTTTTTTAAATGGCTTATCGACAGTAAATAACGCGTATACGGATAACTGCAGGTGAACTATTAGTATTCAATATAAAATATTCACACCATTTGATGATAATATAATCAATTAATTATATAAACGATTTTTGAATAATTTAAAACGAATTATATTTTAAAACTACCTTAATATTTACCATACTTACCTACTTATATCCATTTGTACAATATTTACCGAGTGTACAATTTACCAATGGGTTGAATGATTTTTAAAAGCAATCAAACAATAATAGTTATTAATATTAATATAAATATATTATAATGGAATATCAGGATTGATTAATAGTTATTGAATTATATCGTCGAAATTGATTTTGTATTAAAAAAATAATTAAATATCATTAGATAATATTCTCATATCATAATATAATATCATCGATGATTTTGACAGAGTTCATTTACGTTAATATTACCATAATGATACTACAGCAAATAATATTAAAAATGTATAACATTTTTGCTCTGTATATATTATTTAAGACTATTTAGTGACTTAGTTTATTGTTACCTATTCGAAGTTTGAACCAATTTGTAAATGTCTTGTTTAAACACTGATTGTGCCCAATAGTCAGCTAAATTTGTACTCGGGGGTCTTAGATATAGAAAATAACACTTAATTTATGTGTTAAAAGAATTATGAACATCTAAAGAGGTGTATTATTTTCATCGAGATGTATAGTTAATAATAAATTTAATTGTTCAGTAATTCTTAAAATTGTAATACGAGTACCTAGGTTAGAACGTGAAATATCTAAAAAAGTACTTATGTATTTGGATACCTCTAAACAATTTCTGATGAATTGCCAATTTTTTTGGAAAGATAAAAGAATTATAATTTTATATTATTCATGTATTTTATCATTTTATCGTTTTTATTTCTTTGTACAATTTTTTTTACCAGATTAAAGATACCTGACCAAGAATCTTATTTAACAAGAACACAACTTTTATGTAAGTACCTTTAATATATTTATGTATTAAACACATACATGTTAATAGGTAATTAATAGTAGGTACGAGGTACCCAACACATGGTCTTTATTTTCAATGTACCTATGCTATAAAGTTTTAGTTTTGAAAAGCATTAATATGGATCAAGTAAGTACCTATACTGCAATGAAGATTTTTCGTTCCGAGCTGACAGAAATACCTAATCCGAGACACGTATCAATTTATGACCTTAAAGTGAATGTGGCTTACGTAATATTGCGTTTAAGTATATATATATATATGAAATGTTCGGGTTTTTTTTGTTTCGTCGGAGGTGGGTGTGCGCGATTAAAGGGGTTAGAGAAACGCGCGGCATTCATAACGACATTTTCCTGTTTCCTTATCACGTCCATGGGGCTATTTTGCATACACGCATGCATTGCTGACCAAGGGAGCATGGTTATTCCATCGTGGGTGTGCATTTAAATACACGTAATGTGTATACAATATTGTCAAGTATATCAAACGCATGCGGAGCGGGAAAAGAGAGGAAAAACGTCGGCTCGCGAACCGGCGACACGCAATGACAAAATCAAATAAATAACCACACCGAACACGTGAATAAATATAAAGAAAAATAATTTGCATTTGTTGATTTAAATTACAATATTGTAATGAAATTCGTTTCCGCGCGCTTGGTCTTTGATTAATTAAAACAATGCCTCGGCACGCCACACACACACATGACACATACATATACTATTAGGTGTACATATATACAGAGAGAGAGAAAGAGCAAACGGCACGACGAGAGTGCACCTGTGTGTGTGTGTGTGTGCGTGTTTCGGAGAGAGAAATATAGAGGTAGGGTGAGGAGATATAGAGAGAGAAAATTTTATAGAACGCGTGGGCGATCGAGTGGGTGGAGGTAAATATGAAATCCTATTTAACTCCGGTGGCGGGCGGCAGGACATTTGGTCCGGTCGGTTCGGTATATACCATTTTGGTAATTCGAACTTTATTGCTATATTATACGAATATGTATTATATATAACTCCTAAAGACAACACGTCTAGTAATTTAGTATAGTGTCATCAATTTAATCCATTTAATGCATCGCGGAAGTCATATCGAATATCAGCATCATTGTCCCTACATGATGATATTACACGATTCATGGATAATATATTGCATAATATCAAGCAAAATTGGTTAATTTATTGTCACATATATTATATTAGTCAAAAGCAATTTTTCCTACGTCCAACGATATTGAAACATGATATACATAAATTATATAAATTGCCAGAAATTTAATTTCGGATTGAACGTCGTCTCCCGTCAGCTATCATCTCTTTCCCACTCCTCCCTTTTTTCGTTTCGACGACGAGGGTCTTATCGACGTCTTCGGAGACTTATTGTGCGTTAATAATTTCGGGATGCGCTTCACGTTCGGAGAGGATTTAAAAAAAAAAGTATATATATATATTATACAATAATAATTAAATCATCGTGAAGGGGACATTTTTTTTTTTTTTTTAACGTCTTCGTCACAGACGCCTCTCCCCGTGAGAGCCTAAATGTTTCCAAACAATATTTTTTCCCTTTCAACAGCCGCACTGCGATTATTAATAAGACCCGTCATCGCCACTGTCGTCATCTGTGCCACCGACGTCAAACAGCCATCCTATCAGCGCGCGCGTCGCATCTGGCCAGACTTATGAAATTAATATTTTCTTCCGGCGAACGAAAATCGAAAAACACACGAACCAACCATCTCATACTCTCTCGCTGGCGAAATTCGTTTACTCGGATAATTATTTATAAGTTTTTGTTCATGTCTCGTTTCACTTAATTTTTTTTAAATATCTTCGGCTAACGGAAACCCGCCCCACTGCTGCCGGCGAAGCGCGCACTGCTTTTTTTTTTTCGTGACAAATCGTTTCCGCGTGAAAATACGGACGGACAAGGATGGCGGCGCCTTTTGGGATTAATATTTTACTCAAAGCCAATAAAAACGTCAGTTTTTAGTTGTCTTTTTTTAACGACCGAAAAAAAGAAAAATGAAAAGATTTTCGGTTTCCAATAAAGAAACATATACTGCGAAATTCGTCATTCGCATTCGCCATATTACCTATGTACAGGGTGAGTTTTTAAGCTTCCTAAATCCTACATCTAATATTATACATTTAAGTTATATTTTTGTAAAACCGTTTTTTAGGATTATTATAAACATTACTCAGAAACCACATATTAGAATTTTCATTTAGAAACGTGCACATTTTCAAGACAATTTACATTTTTGCAGTAAACAAGGAGAATTACGATTTGAGATATAGAATTTGTATCACCTGCACAGGACGCTCTAAGCAGTAAAAAATTATCAGAAATTTTAAAACATGATCTTGAGAGTTAGGTTAGTATCAGGTATACTTTAAAATTCTAAAAACCAGACTTTGAATAAATGTACTATTAGAATATAGAAAAATTAGGGTGTGTGCTTAAAAAATCATCATGTATTTGTACTGCCAAAGCATAATATATAATATTCAAATACTATTGCATCTAAGGAGTTCTACGTTTTTCAATCGTATGTAACGTCCATCAATATGATATGGACGGGACTCGACGTAATAGTTATTTTTTATGCGTGCACATAATAACATGATATGGACACAGCGAAAAAAAATACCCGAGCAGAGCATTACGTATTCCGAAATTATTAATGTGCGTAGGTATGTGTATATGAAAATATAACCATTACCCGTACAACAACGGGAAATGTTTTCACTTCACTTAAACCGAAAGAAATATGGAAGCAACATATTGTTGTTGTGTAGGTATGTGTGCTGCTGCTTGTATTATGCAGGGCTCGCGATAATAATATACACGTATATGATGGTACACCTACTTGTATTATATGGTAGAAAGTCTTACGTACAATATATGTAGTTGGGGTAATTCCGGTTGCGAGGAACTTTGCTTGAATTTTAAAAACAGCTATACACTGCAGCAGTAGCGGTATAGAGTAGCAAAATAGTTTGACTAAAAAAAATATACATTATTGGTGTTGTACAGATAATATAATATTATTATCGTATAGGTAGTATTTCAAAAAATATAAAAAATAAAATAAAAGTGTTTTATTTTTACTACGAATATCGTAATTTTGTAACTCTCCCCACGAGATAACGATCTAGTATAATTATTGATAACTGCACACGATTGCAGGTGGCTGTGAGTGAATCGAAACGAAAACCGTACACCTTCTGAATATTTTCACTTACATAATATCATAATATTATGCCTTAATTTCCGTGTGAATTATAACCGTGTTA
>WHPZ01572794.1:0-14299 GCA_016617965.1 Macrosiphum rosae | reverse complement strand
GTAAATGATCAGAATATCTAATAGGTTAACTAATGAATAATTATCTTTGCTAATCTTTATATTTATTATAATATTACCTGTATTTTTGTATTAATCAATTGCTGGTTTGTTGTTATATACGATTTGAAAGGGCTTTTTATCATTTACTAATAATATAATAATTGTAGACTCATTTTTAAATCCACTAAAACGTTACATGTTTATGTTTTAAAGGTAACAATATATTATTCGTTGGTATTTATGGACCCAAAGGACCGTGTGAAGAGATATTTATCAAACACATGAAACAGAACAACTACCAAGTGAGCTATATCGTCCGAGAACGTGGCGAATACATTCTACTGGTCAAGTGGGGCGATGATCACATACCCGGCTCACCATTCAAAATCGATACCTAAATCTAATGAAAAAAAAAAATAAAAACATTGAAAAAAAAAATTATAATAATAAAAAATCCAATGGTTCAAATCTAGAAGACATCGATTTAATCAATCTAGGGTGAACAGGTGGACGTATATCATTATCATTTCCATGATCAAAAAAAAAAGAAGAAACTTGCAACAGGTGTCCGTCTGTCGGGATAAAAATACGGCTCTACCAGATTCATACTGTAATTATTTATTATTTCTCGCTTCCGACTTATATTATTGTCATTTACTAGTAATACCTACTACACAAGAAAAAAACAGTTTCACTTTTAGCTAATAATTATTTACGTTTATTCGAATTTTGAATCTTACATTGTTTATTTTATATACTACTCATCGTGACTATGTATTACATACATTTTATAATGTTCGTTAGTCAGAATATTAATCATTTAATTTATTTATATTATATTATTATTATTATTATTATTATTCAACATTGTAATAAGTTAGTGTTCAACGAAACGTTCCGTAAAATGTAATATTGATTTGCCTGAAACATAATTATCTAATATAATAATATATAGGTACCTACTTCGAAATAGTCAATAGCGTTCGTCGTCTAACTAATTATTAAACAACGTTCAGTGTGGTATAAGGTATACTTAACTTTTGGCTAACCACTTCGTATCTTCTTTATTTGTACTGATTCAATATGATTTTACACAATATACATTAATATTATATCTAAATATATTTATGCAAAACGGGATGCCTGTAAATAAAGATTCTATATCATTACGTTACATGCCGTATTATTGTGTCAGTGTATAGCACTGCATCTCAACCTTTTTTTTACAACGACACCCTAATATAGATAAAAATAGCAACACATGGATTTTTGAAACATTAACAGTACTATAAATCTAGGAATAATGTAAATTGATGATGAGACTACATATTATCCTCATCACAATTATTGTTTTCTCAGCTGTGGTATAACGTTATAACGCCACAATAATGTCATATATTTATTCTTTGAACATTGAAAATATAAAAAAAAAAAACAATTATTTTGGACACACACTACTGTGACTAGATTATACAACGGTTGATAACCACTGATGTATAGTATACTGTACTCCGACCCACGAGAAAAGTATATAATCACACACTTAACTGCTAAAATGTGATCAGGGCTTATTGACCTGAACATTTTAAAATCTATTTTAAATATCGATACAAATCGTAAAAAACCACATAAAAAATCAAACGTGAAATCAAAATGTTTTAATGATAATATATTAGATCGAAGAAAATGTAAATCGATAATTTATACGTCAATAATAATGATCTTATGATTTTATTTTTGTTTAAAAATTGCCTTAAAAGTTTTAAAAGTATTTAACACGTTTCTATGTTTTATACTGTTTATCGGTTCTTATAAGTAATAACTAATATTTCGCTTGCATAGGTTCGATTCACGTTTAACGATAAAATGTATGGAACGCATGAACGACGAGGGAATTCTCGAAGTTAGAAACTAAAATGATAAGACTGTAAAATTTATGTTCTAAATCGAAAAAAAAGAAATATTATGTTAGAAATCATAAAATAATTAAATTTCTATTTTTCGACAACTAAAATACCATAAAATTATACATTTAATTATATTATTTTGAATTTAAATGAGAAAAAAACAAATATTGATAAGTAAAATAGAAAACTTTAGTTTCGATTCCAAGTCCTGCATTCGACATACCAACAACGTTTACTTCTTTCTTGGGCCGGAATCGTATAGGTATATGTAGGTCAAGATCAATGAGCTCACAGCAGACCAATGATACCACACTACCATAATTATGTAAAATATTATCAAATATAAAGATAATTTTCAAGATAGAAAAAAACTTTAAACGATTTTAATCTATTGTAGGCTAAATAACCCTTGTGTTTGAAACTCTTGAAAATAAACTTAAAATAAAATAAGATACTATGTCCCTGAATGGGAGCACTATATCCTAAGTATTATCTGTGTTGTCTAAATAGTAGAAATTCGACGACTGGAAATGCCTTATGTCCAAAGGCAGAGCATAGTATAATAATAAGTAAATATTAAGATATAAAAATTATATCTTTTATTGTTTCGATACATACTGTTATGATATTAATTGTCTAGTATTATTACGATACGAGAACGTTGGTATTAAATATAGTATTGTTTATATAATAATTTATAGTTATTTTATTCTAAACTGCCCACATATACTTGTACTTCCGTCAAACTTAGCAGTAACACGATAAACGCAGTTTTCTCGAAGAAAAAAACAGTTTTCAACACTAAATTAGTCCGTAAAGTAAAAATAACTGTTCAGACATTAAAATTATAGAAGTTATACCAATATAATAATTATGTAATATTATGTAATAATGTGTAAAATATGTTGTAAAAAAAAAAAAACTATTGAACACAAAAAAAAAGTTTTCTAGTTTTTTAATGAACTTGTTGGCTCATTGCTTATATGAATCAGAAGACTAAAAAGGTGCTCTGCTGTACAGTAGGTTACAAGTTTGTCACTGTTTAATGGATGGTATTAAATTTGAATTCATTAATATAATATCATTGTATAAGAAAAACGATTATGAGCGTAGACGGTATGTCAGTCTAGACATATTATATATACATATCTATGGTATTAAACATAAAATTGACCTGTAATAGGTACCTATAATAAATTCCAAATTAATCATATCACAATATCCATTAGGTACTTATGACGCGTTATACACCAATAACAAACTTTAATACTATCATAGATTAATAGTAGTATACTTTAGAAATTTCAAGTACTCACGAATAATATTATACAATCACAACAAAATAACTAAAATAGTTATTCTAGGTTTTTTATTATGTAATTTGTCCAAATTTGAATTTAAAATGTCTGTAAAAAATAACTGTGTTTATATATTTTTTAGATTTTTTGGTTACAGTATGAACTATTTATGAGAACCTTTGTTTTAAATTTCCAATCCTTAGCTATAAAAACTAAACATTTTATAATTTATTAATTACAATGATTGATAATTTTCGATTAATTTTGATATCACAATATCACAATATCCATTAGGTACTTATAACGCGTTATACACCAATAACAAACCTTGATACTATCATAGATATATAATAGTGTACTTAAGAAGTTTCAAGTAAACATGAACAATATTATGCAATCACAACAAAATAACTAAAATAGTTATTAGAATCTAAAATCAGTAAGTATACTTTGATTTTTATTTAACTGCAACATCTGATATCATTGACATTTGTATTAATAAACTTATGTACATAATGTTTGTTATACAATTTTAGACATTTAATTAAGTTGTAATCACATGTACATGTTAGTATTAGATTAACTCAAATGTATTTCATGTTAAGACATACATGTGATGTAATCTAATTAAAAAAAAAATTATGGTACCCAGAACTATAAATTCATGTTCACAGATATTTGACAATTGTTTATTGTACATAATATATATTATGTACTACTAACTTGGTAAACAACCAGTGTCATATAAATATAAACAAACTATAATAAGGCCGACGGTATGGCCGAGTGGACTAAGGCGTCGATTGCGACGTGTACTGTTGCCAGTTCGAATCTCGGCCTTGGGTGGCACTTCTCTTCATGCCGCCTTGTGTCTGGAGAGAGGGGTCGCCATATCCTACACAATTGCTAATCATTTATCGAATAACTATGTTAGTTTCAATGTTTTCATGCGAATGCGTACCTGATTCTAGTAAAAAAACATGTGGTCAATGCCAATTGTAAATAATTTTGCTATATACGACTTTATAATGCATTTCTATCCGAATTTCCAGGATTTCAACTCAGTATAGTTAGAATAGGTACTTAGACTTATTTTTCACTAATAATATACATTTTTTCTTTGACTAAACTAAATATCACTGAAATTTGAATATATTCAAAATAAAGATAAGATATTTCCTGGACATCGACAATATATACAACGTGCGTACACATGGACAATTAATCGGTACACAATAATGATTAGATATGGTTTTGCAGATTTAATAGTTTAATTTCAATATGGGTTAAGGGTTTACACGGATGTAGCAATATGTTAATATTTTTATTGATGGCATTTTTTCGACCGTGCAGAAATACGGTGCATGTGGAGCTACGGATTCACAAAATATTGTTATTCATGTGGAGCTACCGTGCTATGGGTTAGTATGTATAATGCTGTTAAGTGTTAAGTCGACTCTTAGTGGCTATTGTTAAAGGGGCAATATTTAGGCAATGTATCATCTCGTCGTTGCCACCCGCGGTCGTTGAGTTAGTCGTAAATGGTTATTAATTAATGTGAGTGTGGATTCCTTATCAGTTATCACCCAGCTGTGGAATTACGAAGCCACTACATTATATAGCACACTTACGCACAATCACAATATTTCATCAAAAATATTTTTTTGCTTAAAAGAAATTGAACTCATTAGCTTCTATTCTAATTTCTATGATTTGCACTAGATATTTTTAAAAACCTAGTATTAGGGTTCCAAACGAAATTACTTAATTTCTCAAAAGGAATATGTGGGTAGGTTTATCCACATTGGGAAAACAAATTTAAAAGTTTTTTCTACAAAACATATAAAAGACGCTAACATAAGTGTTCAAATTGGTATTCAAAACTAAAATTGGACTACTATAGAAGTACATTTATTTTTCTTAAAGGTCTAAATGTATGAAAAATCCAATCATTAGAGCCGCCGCCCGCCTTTAATCTTGGCTTAAAAATATTAAAGATAATATTATATAGTCATTATTTTTTTTTTAAGAGCATTTAAAGTTAAAATGTTGACAAAATCATAAAAACTTTAAGCTTTTTCATAGTTACTAAATTATGAATTTTTATTTTAACTATGGGTACCTATATAATAATATGTACTTCAATAGGCGCTTGTACAAAATTGAATGGTTGACCATTTGAAGTTATTATATTGGCTGAATAGTTGCAATTATTTTAACATTGATTACAGGTATAGTTGCTGTAATTATTCAATATTTTTATAACAACCATTTTATCTGGCTAAACTTGAGATACTATTTTATATAGTTGAAATTACTATAAAATAAGTTGGTGTTACTATAATTTTTTAATTAAATCATTTTAGTACTCTCAACTTAACATACTGTTTGATACATTTAAATAAATTGTTACAGAAAATTATCCAACTATAGTTATTGTTGACAATTTTTTCCCCCTCGTGCTCCACAAAACAAATTATAATACATTTTGGGATAACTTCTTGCACAACAGTTTGCAATCAGTCATTGTTTTTATTTTAACATACCTACCAATATCTATAAAATAAAAATGTGTTTATATATTTTTTAGATTTTTGGTTACTATATGAACTACTTAGAGGAACTTTGATTCAAATTTTCAATCCTAAGCTATAAAAATTTACCATAATATAACTTTTTGACAACAAAATAATTTGTGAATTTTCAAATGTTGTTATTCCCGTCACTTTTAAAAACTACTGGAAATTTTTGAATTTTGACCCTCAAAAGTATAACAACTAGATTCACACTTTTCTATCAAAAAAGGTACTGTTGAAGAAAATCTAAGCATTTTTACTGTCCTAAAAGGTGACGAACACGTTCAAAAATAGAAAAAATAGTTTTCATAATTTCAATTGAAATATTTCATTTAAATTATGAAAAATAATTTTTCTATTTTTGAACGTGTTCGGTTATAGATGATTGGAAGTAATAATATATTGATTAAATACTGAAATCATTGATAATTCAGTTCTCACTTATCAACCAAGGTTTACGAATTACTATAATATATTACTGGACAATTGTTATAATTATAAACTTAAAAATTAAGTTTGTAACTGTATAACTGCATAAAATATTAATCGCTATTGGCTATTAATTATTATTATTATTCCGTATTCGTTAAGTTTTTTGGTTCGTTACTAAGATTCAGACGTTCAAAGTTGTTAGTTGTAACTACCTACTTAATTACTATACGCCTATTATAAGTCTTAATTTGTGAGTTAAAATTATCATTAATTAGCATTCCTATTACTTTTATGGCCATAAACTATAAATAAATAAAATATAAATATTAATATTCCAGCACAATTTCTAATAACTTATTAAGTTATTAATATGGACAAAAAGAAGCACTATGTTCACAGATGTTTTCGTGATGAGTAAAAGAAGGAAATAAGTCATTAAAAAAAATATGTAACATTTGTTCTTGGTCGACATTTCCAAATGCTACTCTATAACAAAAACATATTTTGAGTTTCACTAGCTACTGCCTTCTGATGAAAAAAATAATTTTAGACACCATCACAAATTTATTGAAAATTCTTCTATAAGTTCATATAATTATAACAGAAAAACTAGAATTTTAGGTGTTTAAAAATCAACAATCTTATACAAATATAAAATCAAGTAAGTAATCCAGAAGTTTAACAACACAGTAACTTGTGAATTTTCAATTTTAAATGTTTGAAAAAAAACACTAATAAAAATCGAAATTTTACGAAAATGCGAATACGAAAATTCGGTGTAAATTTCTTGTATCTATTTAACGGTTACTTTCGTTTTCAAATTTTAATTATTTTCACCCATTTATATTAATAATTAATATTTTAAATTTGAATGATAAATATAATATTAATTAACATCATATATTTTATCCACTAACTGATAAAATAATTAACAAATTAATAGTATTATTCATTTTTCGAACCATAATAGCAATAAACATTTTTACAACTTGTGATATAAACTATTTTTGGACATAAGTTATCGAATTCGATATTTCGTTAATTATATTTTGTCAGTTGTGACTTACAGGTGGACATTTTTATAAACAAACATAAAACGGGCCTATAACTGTCTTAAATTAATTTGTTTGTGGACTATTATAGTTTTAAAAATAATAATATGTCTAATCGAAATAATCAAACACCTCTACAGCAAGATATAGGGAAATAGGTACTCAATACTTATAATAAGTAAGAACCAGTGGCGTATCTACGGGGGGGTATGGAGGTCATACCCCCCCCCCCCGGGAAGGTTATTTTTATTTTTTATTTTTATTTAAAACAATTATTTGATAGTTGTATGAAGATTGAACAGCTTACCTAAAACCTAACCTATGAACGAAAATTAATGGTATTAAATTCAATAATATCATATAACCAGTGGCGTCATTTCGTTTTTCAATAGAGGGGGCAAAGGTTTTGACCAGCCCGAATGGGTAAAAAAAAAACGCCCACAACTACATATTATCTGCTTAAATTTGTTTATGGTACCCTTACTGTCATATTTTTGATCAGTACTTACTTAACAGAACAAACAACATTTTTATCAGACGATAACAATAATGAAATTGACGTGGACACTAAAAATTGGAAGGTACTTAAGTAATTATATAATATTTGAAATTATTTGTCTAGACAATACATCGACATTTAACACCTATGATAACTAGTAACTACTGATTACTAATATTATCGGTATACGGCAATGCGAGGTAAAAATCTAGATTCTAAACTCTAAAGTATTGTGCAGTTTTTTCGGTTATGTTAGGTTATATTTATATTTTATTTTATTATTCCAACTCCTGAAGGCAGTTTTACAAAGATATCAATTAGTTATTTAGATATAACTTCAATACACAAAAAGTAATATTGTAGATAGGTACATAGGTATAATACATGTAATAAGTAATAAAAAGCATATCAATATATAAAGGCAATCATTATAAATAAGTTGATATTATTGCAATGACCAGTCCTAAGTTTTTCAGTTTAACGTAAATTACCAAGACTAAAAGTCTATTAGACTGATGCACAAATTAATTAGTTGCATCGTATTTTGTTTTGGGTGATATTTCGAGGGCTGATTTCATTATTTGGATCATTTTGAGATCCAATATTTAGTACAAAAAATTAAACATTATTAATTAGGAATCAGGAGGATATCATCAATCTTTGCACTTTTATATTATTACCAGTTGATCCCGTTCGCTTCATTGCGAAAATGCGAACTTTGGAAAATGCTTTCTTAGTGCACACTTACATCATGGTGGTACGAATAAGGTACCATGAAAATTGCAATCCTCGAGATATCATCGTTCAGGCTTTACTTCGATCAGTCAGTGAACCAGGCAGGACAAGTATTATATTTTAGACATCCCTCCGGCGTTTTCCTTGAAAATTGAGACTAGCTTGTCATATGCAAGTAGTATAATATTATGTTATAGACCCTCCGAGGTTCGTACGTAAATAAGTGTATATTATTATATATAAATTATATACATAGTGTATCTTATAGTATATCGTGGGTCTAGAATGAAAAGGTTCTAAATCACATTTTTTTCAAAAGTCAATTTTTAACTAAAATATTTTTAGAATGCAAAGGCGCGTCTTTTAAGCTAACATTTATGATTATACGATCATTATCGAAAATTTTTTTAAAAGTAAAATGTTCTAAATCGCTAAAAATTATATTATAAACACAATTTAATGAAATTGAAAACGCTCGGTTTTAATTATGAACATTACGTTAGTATGAAATGAAAATCCATATTCACCAGAATTTTACAATCGAGATACAGATTTCTATGTTTCATAATTATTAAATTGTTTCGTGATAGAAAATTGGTAGCAATGAGATAACATTATTCTGAAAACGACTCAGCTAAGAATAATAAAAATAATAAATTAGAATTAAAAAGTTCTAATAAAATACATTTTTTTTAGATTCTGAGTGGAACGATAAATGGATTGATTTTACACTGATGAGGTGTTTTTTTTAATTTTTTAATTTTTTTTAATTTTCTTCTAACATAAAACTTATATAACGTAATATACTGGTAGTCCAGGTGACTACTTGTATATTAACGTTGCAGGTAGCTAGACCGTTTCGCTGATGATGATGAAGTGGTAGTTGTTGAAATAAAGTGTAGACAGATGTAAATATAATGTGGTTTTATTATAATGTTCTTCAATAATTTGTGCAGAGTCCAAATTACATTTATGTTGTACAAAGTGTCGTAAAGGTGCTTTCAGTACAGTGGAGTGTACACGTCTGAATACAGGCCATTTCGGGGTCCCTCTTATAGTCCGTCCCTGCTCCCCTTGTCTAGTGATACTGTATCTCGTCTCACGGATGTGACCTATGTGACCAATGACCATTGACCTAGCCCACGTACTTGCGAAATTCATATTAAATTCTGAGTATTACCATAGTGTCCTGATAGCAAATCTATGAATTGCCAATTTCATTATAATTAATCATGCTACCCTTTTATATTGAATACCCGTCATAGGTATATGGTGCTATTGCAAAACATGACATCCGCCTAGTCTATGCGATTCTAGAATCGTATCATACTGGGCCATTATGATTAATTGTAAATTTGTTTATCCTTTCGCTTTGGTCACTGTACCTATTATGGGCTGTTTGATTATTTTGTATTAAAACATAATCGAAGGTTAACTAGATATTTCTATTTCCATTTGACGAATCTGATAATTACCTATCTACAATATACTATACTAAATATGGCACCTGTTGGGACTTTAAATGTTACATAGTAACTAGGGTTACTACAATAACATATATTTGTCGATCATTATTTTTTGATATTGATTATAATATGTTTTTTATTAGATATAATAAAAATTTGCCTAATTAAAAATATAACTTAAAAAGTTCAGAAATATTTTTGTATATATATATACAAAAACCCTTCGTAAACTATGAGTAAAAATGGCTAAGTAAAAAAAATATAAGATCTTTAAGCACTATAAAGATGTGATATCATGAATGAATGCTAAGTTTATTGAATTTAACTAATTTAAGTAAACTTATTTTGTTTCAGTAGTTTATTTACTAGGTGAGGAATTATGTAGAATAGTATATAAATATTAATAATATATTTTTATAGTCCTTCACTCCTTCGCCATTCAATTATTTATTATTTAATTATTCTAATGGTGGTTCTTGACCCACAAAACTAAGTATACTATTACTGTCCATACAATTATTTTTCGGGTTTTTACATGCGTCCGTATAAGATGTAAGGTAACAAGATTTTCCATTTTTAAAAATTTGTTACTTTAATGTTCTCATTAATTTTAAATAAAAGTCAACATATTACATAATAATATTGTAAATATTATATACAATGAGTAATGACGTGCCTTAAGCAAATTCCCAGAACTTCGTTTTCTTTTTTTGTCCTTCTTTTTTTTTCCGTCTTTTTTTTTTTGGTCCATTATATTATTTAACCATTCTCGATGATAATGAAGGAACATATAAATCGACTGCGTATTAAAATTGCTACAGTTAAGATTATCCGTTCCATCGGTGGTATACTTAAAAGCGCAAGTTCCATATTGCAAATCGTTGCAAATCATCGGACCTCCACTGTCCCCTTCACAAGATCTTGAATCACTCTGCACCAAACATAAATGTTGTTCCCATGCTTTTTGAATATTTTTATATCTATTTGTTATATTTATATACATTATATTTATAACAGTTTATAAATTATATTATATACATAAATATTACATATCGTATTTTTTACAAGCTGTTTTTCCATGTAAGACATCAATTTTCACGACTCTTCCAAACATACCATTATCTTTATCATCGTTTACATCGGCAACTGCACCAAATCCAATTATTTTACAACTCAACTTTTTTCCATTTTTAAAATCATCAGGAGAACCACCAATTTTCGAAAATTTCTTGATATTCGGGAATGCTTTTTCTAGCTAAATTAAAATTTAAGTATAACTATGAATTGTAATTATGGTGACTAGATATTAAAAAAAAAAAAAAAGAAGTACAAAGCCCAAAGGTTTTACAATACAAAATATTATAATATTATGTATAGATATAAAATATAATACAAAGTAAACAAACTTTATTTATTTTGAAACATAACTTACTGACATAACATTTTATAAATTTGTAATCTTATTATTATTTAAAAAATTCACCTATTTATTCTTTGACTTAAATCGTGTGACTTTCATAACAAAACAATTTAATAAATAATAAACTTTTAATAGAGAAAACATTCAAAAACTTTTTTACAAATTATCATCTTTTAACCCACACATTTCACTTACCTACCTACTTAATAAGAATACAATTTAATATATTTAATAACTAACTTAAAAAAGGAAAAATATTAATATTTTAAATATTTTTGAGATCTATGCATTTCTTTAAGTAAATTTGATCTGTTTTAAAATTATTAAACAATGAATAACACATTTTGTCATAAAAAATTTTAAAAACTTGAGTATTTTTGACATATTATCACATTTTAACCCTACGAAATGTGAAATAAAATTGAATATATTTAAAAACAATTAAATTATAAAAGGAACAAATATCAATATTTATTATATTTTTTAGATTAACTAAAAATATCAAAAATGTTATGAATTTAATAATTAGGTTTTATTTTAAATTTCCATTTGGAATTGTAACATCATTTAAAATAAGTACTTTTTGGTGTACTTCATCAATTTATGTAGGACAATAGGTAATGTCTTCAAAAATAAATACTGTCCTTTAAATAATTACGTCTGGTCACCATAATTATAATACCTATATATTAATACTGAAATCTAGGAATATGTATGAAGTACTTAGATTAGGTTAAGATACTTTAAAATAGACTAAAAAACACTATATAGTGTATCATTATAGATTATATACGGAAAATATACAATTTGTGATAAATTAAAATTTAATTAATTTCACGAACAACAATTAAAATCTGACAATATTTATATAGCAATTACTTATTTATCTTATATTACTGCGAATGAGGAGTTTGAGCATAGGTGTAACTATAATTTTTTTGATTGGTAAGGGGTTGAGTGTTCTGGTGAACTTAATTGAGCAATTTGCAATATGGAATGGTTGGAAGTTACTCTTGACTGTGTTTGCAAAAGTAACACAATTGGTATCACTTAAATTAAAACAGATACACAGGAATATTCTTAGTTTAATAAAAGTATATAAGTAGTAGGTGAATACTTTTAACACACAGACGTCATCACGTTCTTCGACACCTGCATAGTTTTCATGTACGTATATTTTGACAACATAATGCCAGTTAGTAGCATGACCAAAGTTACCTTCAAAATACCTTGATCCTTGACATACCTATTTTGACATTTATAAATTAGTTGCTTAAAAATTAAAAATGAAGTCATACTTACTTTAATATCAGTTGCATCGTGCCCAACACAACAGTGGGCAGCTGTCAATACCAACAATTTTTTTATCAATGTGCCTGTGCAACGTTCAAATTCATTTGGAACTGTTTTGTTAATTTGAATATACATAACGTACGGATATTCTTTGGACTTAAATGGCATGCCATTGTATACAAGTCCATTATGGACGTATATAGTTGAGTTATGTTCAAATAATGCCACCATAATCAACAGTAATAAAATTTCTGAGAAAGTCATCTTTTCTTAAAATAATTGAAATACTTTGCATTCATATTGTTAATATTTGTGTATACCAGAAGGTTGTATTATAAATATTCACAGTTGTCAATTATCATGACAACTACACAGCTGTATTGAAAATGTATAATAACAGATTGTTAGTAGCTAGGTAGAAATTTACCTCTTAGAAAAGGCGACTGTGAAATCCATTGCGGTTTGTGGATACACTCATAAGTCATGAGCAAACGCACTATTGTAAGAATATTTGACGTAGTCGGCCGTATTTCTCCAGTAATTTTAGAGATATATGGGTCCTTCCAGTACACACTACACAAAAGCAGTATTTTTTTCATAATTAACGTAATAACATCAGTAAATTGATTTTATCACAAAAAAATACTTTTCATTAATATATACAAAAAAATCATAAATCAATACTCTTCATAATTAACACAAGATCATCATAAAATAAATTTCACATCTATGAGCACATATTTTTCCCCTAAATTCAATTAAAAGGTTTTCCCCATCGATTTTTTAAGGGGTTTAAGATGAAAAATTTACAAAACTTTCGAATATATACGTTCCGGTCAATATTATTAATTCATTAATAATAAGTGAGATTGGCCCTTTTTGACCCAAGCCCCAGAAGTATATTATATATTTAATCAATGGTATAGGTAATATAATATGAGCCACGCATCAGTGTGCGAAAGCACCACCTCACCGCCGCCCAATTTTATCTGCCCGCAATCACATTTTAGTATTTTACTATTTAGTCTGTTTAATTATTATAAAATTAATATTAAACAAGTGGTGTACATAATTAATTAATTATCCATTGAAATATTTGTTGATGCATTTTACAGAATTTTTTATCGAATTACAGATACTATTGTATTAGTACCTATTGGCTATTGCAACAATGCGTTGAAAATTTGATTTTCTTACTTAACCAATCTTCCTTGAAGTTTCAAATGTAATTATGTTATAAGTACTTTTGACAAGTTATGACAGCTACCTATATGGTTTTGTTACGTTTACGCAATAGTTGTGTACCTGTCTACCTAATTGTGTGACGTTTTTGTGGAGTCTACAATGAATAATATGGTTACAATCCATTTAGTTTAGAAACATTAAAAGTAAGAACAACATAAAAATTAAATACGATTAAAAGATTTTTTTACAGTTGCGACATGGTCATTTGGGTGTAGGGGAGGGTTATGGTGGTACACTTGTAGATAAATTCTTCACTAAGACCCCGGGCTGATAATACTTTACTGTTTTGTTAAATACTTAAGGACAACGTATAGATGAAATACGATTAAAATATTATTTTTAAGTTGCAACATAGGTCAAATATGGTGTGTGGGGG
>WHPZ01572793.1:0-10049 GCA_016617965.1 Macrosiphum rosae | reverse complement strand
GGATGCACCCTGATGATAACATATTTTGTTCTTTTGTCAAAAAGCTTGAGAATTCAATACGAATGTTCATATTGAGATTTGTACACCGATTGGAAAAAAACCGAAAGTAAATTATACCAGAACAATATACACACAATTTTCAAGCCACATAAATTAATTTTACACAGACGTGTCGACAAATTTGTCAAATATACAACATAGGTATTATAACAAAATCATTTATTCATTTAAATTACAGCAATTACATGATAAATATTTTACTAGTCTATGATTTCGGTAGAACAACAGCAAAAAAACCTTCTTACAAATTTTTTGGTCCGCCTCCAAAACGAACGTCGTGAACGGCGTGCTTTTACAGACGTTGCAGGCGGCAAATCCGGAGCATCACCAGCTGCAACCACAGCGATATCCGTCATACAATCACGTGTCCTGGCCTCTAGCGAATCCTCGGAATCAAGATTTACCGTTATGCAGATATCGTCGGCGACCTGTGGAGACATTCGACTTGGGGTGGATGCGACCTCTGCAGGACCTGATGTCTCAGCATCTGAATCCGGACACTTGGGGTTGTTCGGCACAGATATAAATTTTGGCGATATGTCGATCGCAAGAGACCCGCACGGCTGTAGTGTCTGAGTGTCATCGTCCACCATATTATACACAACGTCTGTCGATTCACAATGGCACACTCCATCGCACTCCTGCAAACTAACAACTTCAGACTGTTCGTCATCAGCGTACAGTAGTGGTGCTAAATCCAACGACCATTGATCCAAATCCACCTGTTCCGGGATGCAGATATCGTCGGCGACCTGTGGAGACATTCGACTTGGCGTGCATGCGATCTCTGCAGGATCTGGTGTCTCGACCTCTGAATCCGGACACTGTTCGTCATCCGGGTACAGTAGTGGCGTTAAATTGAAAGACCATTGATCCGGGTCTACCTGTAAGTCGTCGGTCATTGTAGAATGAGTACAGAAATATAAGTACAGAATAATAATCAATATATTATAAGTACGAAAAAACTGTTGGAGCGTAAGAAAAATTATTCTTAATGAAATGGTAATGGTTTTGTAGTGTAAATGTTTGTTTTGTTAAGTGTAGTTTCTATGTAACAGCGACACGAATTGTAGATTTTTCAAACATTCATGTTCATGGCAACGAGATATTTGTTGTTTTTGTAAATTTAAAAATATCTGGATTTTTTAACGTATTATATGGGTACGATCATTATTTATAAAATTTTTTTTTGTTATACTGATCAAGAATACAAAACTAAAAGTTTTTTTATTGTTTGAATAAAATCTACTATTTGTAAATTTGGGAAATAATACTAGATTATTTGATGATTTCATTCATTAATATCATTACAAATTACCATTGGTTATGAATTAATATAATAATATAATTTCTTACCTGTGTGGCTGTGTAGAGTGGGCATCTAAGTTAAGGCTTACTATTTGTAATTAGCTTTTAACATAATGTGCTGCAGTGCGAGACAGGTGTAGGTGCTGGGAACAGACAGAGTTGCTGAGAGCAGACTGCTATGGTATCAAAATTGGGTCCTACTTATATTATTGACCTTTAGTACTTGTTGTATAGGTAAATGTAGAAAATTAAAAAAACGATCAATATTATTTTATCTTAATAAACCGAAAATTGGTTTGTTAAATATTTTCTTGTTTCCTGAACACAATCAATCCACCTCAGTGTTACGACAATATCATGTTATTACCTATACACTATACAAAATATGTTATTAACTTGAGGGTTAGTAGATCCGTTCCACGGTTCCCGAGAGGTACCACCACCTAATCGGTCGTGAGGCAATAAATTGCCTCAAGAAACACTATATCACGCCACCACTGTCTGACAGCGATATGTTCTCATCGGAAATGACTATATTCGCGAAATTCATTAACGATAGACTACTGATCAAGCCAGGGTTAAAACCTTCAGAGACCTAATACATGGTTATGGGCCCCCACAAATGAAAACAACTCTTTAAAATAATAAAAATGTATGACTAAGGGCCGTTTAATTCGTGGGCCGGGAACGTTCCCCCCTCCCTTATCTGGACTTTGTTGAGTCCCATAACCCGCATATTCTTTTCGAATCCATATCACTTGTATCCACATATGTATCTACATAATGTATATATATTTGGTAAGTAATGTGTAAATGTGGAATTATTTGTGATTACTTGTGAGCCGGAATGCCGGATAAACAGTGGCTGAAACACCACCAGTTGCCGATATCCATCCTGCAGATTGTAAGATAAGCAACCATAAATTTAGCTCAATAAATTTATAACATACACTCGATTGATAATTAATTTTTATAATTTTTAAAATTGTAATGAAATTACCTATTATTTCCAAATAACACGTTAGTTGTATATATTATATCGTTACAATAATACAATTGTAAGAATTTTACTATTTTAATTTTCATTCGGAGTCGAACAACTGTATTACGAACTATTATATGAATCACGAACTCTGATAGATCATAATATATTATTCGACTGTAGAATGTAGAGTAATATGTAATTAGTAAGCACGATTTAAGATACTAGTATCTACAGCCGTGGTAGTAAGTACACTTACCTAATAGTTATGATTACCTATTTGATATAAAATGGTATGTATAGGTAGTAAAGGTACAAGTGTACAACGCACATACCACATACCACTTTAGAATGCTCTCTAGCTGTCTCTCAACTTTTATTATTTAAATTCAATATAATATATAATAGTACGGTTCGACAATATTGCGGATTACGAAGTTGTAAGTTGTAACAATGCCAGCATGAGTTATAATACAATACAATATATAATAATGCCTTTACTCGAACAAAATCTGAATTTTTATATAGTCCGTTCGTGCTCATTGATCTCGTTTATATCCTATAAGGTTGACAATAGGTCATGTTACACTGCATTAGAGTAGGCAACAGAAAACTTGCAGTGAAGTAGCTCTCAAAATAACGGTCAGTAGCACGTTCCAGTATACAATATACTTTATAGTTGGTGCATAGATTTATGATTATATTAAATTATATTGGATATAGCGAGAGAAACTTTAAGAAAAATGATTTAAGTAGGTACAATATTATATCTTTACATATAATATATTTATGGATAGCCTATATCATTAAATAACGATTGAGTTGGCAAATTAGAGAAGAGAAAATAAATAACATCTACAACTAACGAAGGTATTATATTATGGTGAAAATATATTTTTTCTAAAATAACATACATAATTTATATTTTATATTTACAGCACTATAGTGCAGTAACTATATACACTATAAACAATCTACAACAAACAAGACGAATAATCATTCCTAATAATGATTGTTTTAATTGCTTATACATTCCATCAGTACGACCGCAACAAGACTTGAATAATTGATTCTTTAGAATTTTCATTATTGTATGTAAGTTAGTACCAACTATATGTATGGTAGGAATGGTAAGATTCATATTATTGTCTTAATATTATTTGAAAATTCCGGTGGAAGACAAGAGCGCCAAACAAGATAAGAAAAAATAAATCGTAAAATCCCTAAAATCCCTAAAATCCCAGATATTAAAATATTTAGAGCTACCTATACAGTATACATAGTATATCACTCAAAAATGCCAAACGCATAGGCATATTCTCTATATACAAATTTATTACCTGCAGATTATGATAGTTGTCAGAGTATATTTTGTGTCATATTCTTACAACTTATAAGTTATAACTTATAACATATTGTTATTAGTTATTAGTCCAGTGTTTGGAAAGAACGTCGTTCATGAACTCTCGTTCACTCGTTCAAGTTCATATATACTGAACGATACGTGAACGTCACTCGTTTTTCGCAAATAGAACGTGAACGACGTTTATATTTTTCATGAATTTGATCGATTTTTAAGACTTTCAATTTATTTACCATTTAATAAATATTATTTGTACAAAATATATTAATTAATTATATTATAATAATAATATTTTTATTTTTTCCATTATAATTCCTATAATATTTGTTTGATTGCAAACTATATAAATTAAATAAGTGAAATTCCAGTGTCTCCGGCTAGACAGTAGACATACAACAACAATAATATTATATTATACTACGAATTTGTAATAAACCTAATTGGTTTATCATAATAATTAATAAGTAGTTACCCTAGTATTCGCTTAATTTTATCACTAGGAAATCCTTATTGGTTTTACTCACACTCATGGTGGTACTCGAGGGGTGGTTTAACCCCCCCCCCCCNCCCCACATTGACCGTTTTTTTAATCACCCGTTTTTTTGTGCTACGATAGCCCCTTATATGTCTCTAGAAATTATCCCCCCTACCCCCGCCATACAAAAATCTTGAGAACGCCACTGCTCGCACTGTTTAGTGGAACTGTGTAGGTAACTGTTTACTATATTCACCAAGCACATCTAATTAAGATAGTGATATATAACAAAATGTCATCGGTCATGTACATTATATTGTAATTGTATACCACGTACTATTTAATGAATAATGACCTAGTTTTGAACTTAAATAATAAAAATAAAATACCAACAGATTGTTTTTTTGACAAGATCCTACTAATTATTATAGTAATTATTTATTTAAGAAGATAATTTCTATAGTCATCTTTAAAATTTATTTTTCTGTGAACATTAAAACGTTTGTTAGGTATTAATAATATTTAATGCACTTAAATGGGCTAAATTTACCGTTAATATGTTATCATGTATCTTAATATTTTTATCTTTTAATAACTTTTAATGTATACAGAATCTTGAATAATTTTAATAATATTATAATAAAAAAACATACATATTATAGATGAATAAAATAATGCGATAAATCAGCACTTCAAGGAATTCAAGTCAAATTATTGAAATTGTTATTTATATTATCTGTAAACCATATAAACAGTATAGATTTATATCATACTATTTTTGTAAGTGTCTTTATACATGAATTGATTATATAAGCATTATTAAACACATACCTGTATAATATTATGAAAGTCAAAATTATTGTTTATGGGTACCCACAAAATCGAGGTAGGGTCACTTGTTTCATTAAACATCCGACGATGATTCGTGCAGTAAGTCGTCCAAGGAGAACACACACGCACACACATTATATAGATATTGACACATAACTATATTATATACCTATTACTTATAATACATAAATGTGCATAATAATAGTCGTTTTTACAGCGAAGAAAATAAGCGAATGTACTTGATATTAGTATATAATAAAAATTAATTCATTGGTATTACACACATACATACAAAACTCACCGTACCTATATTATTGGGATAAATGATTTTAAACCAGTACAGCGGCTATATAATTTCGTAAGTAAACAGGGCAAGGCAAACACAATAATACATTAAAATATCTATCTACCTTTTATAGATACTGTTTATCCACAAAATATTATCTTAACGTGGTTGCCAAATTGATAATAATAATAATAAATTAATAATAATAATTATTATTATTATAATTTATTAATATTGATTTATTAGTAGCGATTTCGAAAGCGGAACACCAACTGTTGCAGCAGCGACGATGTGGTTGTCCGCCGATACTACCTACCTACAATATAAACGTAAAAGCATTTATCAATCGGACTATATGTCTATAAATAATGTATGCATATATTAAGGTAGAACCACCAATATAAATATAATATTACATTTTTACTGAGCCTTACGGTCCTTGTTAAAAATTTCGCATAATCTAATAGGAACCTCTGTAAATTTTCCACTTCGCTAAATAGTGGATTTTAAATGTATTATTAAAGCCGTATACGATTTTTGTTCTGATGTAGCGCATTCAACAGCAACTGCTGAACTGTGGGGACATAATAAATAAATACTTATATAGTATATGGAACATGGATACAGAAACGTTTGTCTCATGTGCCCACAATATTGATGAAAATGAATAATTGTTTGCTAAAATAATTCGAACATGCACATACGGCATACCTACTATTATTACGCAAATAAAGTACACCCGACTACCCAAGTATACCTGTGTATTATAATGGGTATACTAAAATAATGTCTTTTTTTTTTTAACATTTATTAGAATATATACAATCTGTAATAGTAGTTACAATAAGCATATGAGCGGGAAATGTACATGTTGACTGAGAAATCGTGAGGGGAGTAGCTACCCAGCATAGTAACACTCGACTTAATATGTCTATATATGTCTATATATGTCTAAGATATAAAAACATAAAATAAGTTCTGATATTACAAAATATATCATAATATATCATAAAATAATGTTTAAACTTTAAATTGTTTTACTGATAGTAATTTAAAAAAAAAAAATAATAATCCACTGTGATACATAAATTACTTGTACATAATATTATCTACTGATAAAATCTAATCCAAAAAAATTGTACTCATGTTTTACCTGGGTAAAGGGTATATTATATTTTTCGTTTGAAATTATTATAGTTCACACGTTTTACATAATGAATTGATATTTATGTGAACTGAATCAATGTATATTATATATTTATATGCCAACTGGAAACTATTTGAATAAATTGAAATAAATTATTTATTGAAAGTAACTATTCAGTTTCCCTGAGCCTGAGAATAATATCTTGTTTAATTATTATTATTTGCATAATATAGTTCATAGTAATATAATATATTATAGGTATATACATAGACAAGTCTAAATTACAAAATAAAAAACTATTAGATATATTATATTTTATTGTAAATTGATATGTTTTTTTATTTCATAACTTGTTGCTAATGAATAGCGATAGGTAGTGAGTGTTGTGACATTTTAAGAATGCTACGTTAAAATCAATATTAATTTTTCAAAATAAAATTACTTGCGTGTTTGTATGTAATATTGTAATAATATAATTACTTATGTGATAAAAAAAAATCTTAGCTCTGCATGTAAAAATGAGTTATTTTGTAAACGAAATTAACTGTTAAATATTTGTGATGAAATTAAAAAACTATTAACATTATAGTAAGTACCTAATTTTAAACCATTTATTTCAATTGCAAATGTACACTATTTTAAATATATATCTTACAATCGTGATTAATTATTCTGTATAAATATAATATACTAGCTGAATAACTCGGCAAATATAGGTGTATCCCGGTTTGAGTGGATCTCAGTATATAGTTTAGGTACCTCAGTTCACGGGCAAATCGGCGTCAGTGTACCTAGCTTTGTAAAATATTTCGTCCTAGATGGGCAACCGCAAGTCGGGTATTGGATTTAGCACTTGGTATATGTCTTAACGTGGTTTAAACTCATTACTCTCTCAACTTTTCTGAAATCTCTAAAAGCAATCTCTAAGATTTTCATAAAAATCAATGCAGTAGTTCTTGAGTATAAAGGTATCTATTTATTAAGCTCAAAACATACATTAGTTTTAAGATATAGTTTCTTTAATCGAGGCTATGTAAACGCCATGTACCTGATCCCTCCAAGTAACCAATATCTATAATTTATAAACAAAAAAAAGTTTCAATTTCCACCAGGAATCTCAAAATCCTTGTTTGAGGAACTTATTTTGGAAAATCCTGCCCGTCTCGTCTAGTGGGTCTACACCATAAAACGAAACTACTGACCAAATTTCATACTCATACTCAGTCAGTCAGGAGAAGTTTTTTAATATATAATATAGATTGTACAAGCTGGCATTTATGATAAAATGTAATAATTTTTTATTAATTGTAGATACAATAAATACATATTATACAAGACGTTTAAGGTTAAACGAATCAATTGCTACTTAGTTACCATTTTATATATGCGATTGGTTGAAACTGATTAGTTTTTAATTTTTGTATAGGTTACCTATATTCATATTTTCATACAAACATATAGATATATAGGTATTCAGTAATCAGTTCCAATAGTAATTAAGTACAATAATATATTAATTAGGTATTATATATTATAGTTAATACTTAATTTACTGCTATGCAAATATACTAATTAAGGATCTTATTCCTCCAAAGACAAAAAAGTAATATATACCTAATTAAAACAATTAAATGTTGTGTTTCGATTTCTAATATGATTTATGTGTATAAATTTCATTTTTCGTGAAAGTAATTAACTATAAGTGTATACACTAATATTATTGACCAATTACCTACATAACGAACGACGGAGCATTATATCGTTGTTTCAACAGTTTTTAAAAATATTAAGCACAAACAATTAACAACCGTTTAAATATCTTACCGCTAAAAAAAACATGTGGATTGCATCTCGTTTCATTATAATATTTATTACTAAGTGCTTCTGATAGGGTAGTTAGGTGTTATAGGTCTAAAATAATAAGTAATATTATGAACGTGTAATGTATATTATAAATATAATATATACGTAGTATTATATATTATAATAGGTTCGAGACGATATTTTTTAGGCGTATAATTTTGATGTTTTGATGCATCGTCCTTGAAAATATGGACCCCCGCTCGAGGTATTTACCCTCCGGGCGACCACCACCGCCGCGCTGGCTTACGCATTTACATTTGAATAAAAAAAAAGAATATAAATATATATATATACAATATTATATTATAATGTGTCGGTGGAATTCGGAGAAACGTATTATTATATACAGTATAATATATTTATGTGTGTGTAGGGTTCCCATATGGAAGACCCAAGACGAAATGGCCCCGACAAAGTGGGTAGTACACGCACGTTGCACTCGCTGCTGCTGTATGTATATACGTATATAGTTGTGTAAACTGTTGAATAACCTGCAATCTCCGATGAGGGATCTCTCTTTTATTCGCCTCTCGTCGTCCTTTATAATATTTACGTATTATTATTACATCTCGCGTGCATTATATACGCGTTTTTGACAAGACGCCGAAAAACCGCGCGCCGTAACCTGTGCGGGGAGAAAGAACCCGAAAAAAATGATGAAAAACCCCGTCGTCCCCTCGACTACGACCGCAGGACAATGCTCAATGCTCGTATATATATAACTATACATACCCAAGTGCGTGTAAATGTGCAAGTGCCTATAGTCTATATGACTATAATATTATATACCTACCTTACTCGTATATGATATACGCATGGTACGCCGCAATCGTCGCGATAAATAGTATTTGGCATTCCCGATAGATATAATTGTGAAATTGATGGGTATGGTATTACGGCTCGTGTGGTCATGTGTAATTGTATTTATTGTGTAAAACGAATTCACGAATAATATGTCTGAGAACATAAGAGTACGTTTCGATTAGAACTTTCTACAACGTCTAATAACCTATAATCTTTATATTATACTCGATATACTCTTGCAGGACGCGTGATGTACCTAATACCATATACCTACCTAGGTAGTATATTATTTAAGTCAACTGACGTAATGTCGTGAGTTGTACGTTCTAATAATTACCCTGTATACTGTATATAGTGTTAATGTGTTTTCTGTACGGAATTTTTTAAGATTTTTAGTGTAGTGCGATCGTCGGTTGCAAAATACTTAGTCGAGTTTGTAATAATTATAATGATATTGCATTTATATAGGGTTTATTAATTTATACGGTTTGATCGACGTTTCTTCGACTTGGCTGGTCGTCTGTCTTTCGTCTAGAGTAGGTATCTAGCGTATAGCTGTTAGTGCCTGTTATATTATTTTAGCATCGACACTCGAGAGTTTGTAAAATCTAATCTAGTACGGGAAGTATCTGTAATAATAAAAAATAAAAATAAAACATAGAAAATGATTTATTATTCGTAGTTTAATGAGAATATCCATGTTGTGTGCAAAATAACAGCGGTATTACTGATGTGATATTAATAGACATAACAAAATTCAAAATCCGATCGAGTTTAAATACGTATCCTACTATACATAAACAAACGCATAATATGACGTGTCTTATATTATAAGTCTCTAATTATTCTATTTAGATAAAACCATAAACTGTAAACAAATATTATTTTAACATGTAATACATTGTTAAAATGAGTTCATGTTTTTTTTTT
>WHPZ01572789.1:0-11067 GCA_016617965.1 Macrosiphum rosae | reverse complement strand
TATACAAAATACCTAATAATGTCATTGATGATCTCCTTGTGTGTATACATGAATATAAAGTATGATAAATATACTATGTGTATGTCCCAAAATTAAAAATTAATCTATCATTAATGAACTCGATTTACATATATTTATGGAACTGTTTGTACTCCTACTTTTTCTTGCAAATAAAAATAATACATACCAATTGCCTACATCAAGGATAACATAATTTAACAGAAGATTTGACTTAATACGCACCAAATTGTAAGTCTGTCGTTAATTTAATAACCACTTGTCATATCCAGCCTTTGTGGCGTCATTTTATTTATTGAAAACAAACCAGCTTGTATATATAAAAAGTAATCCTAAATTATTTCAATACAATATATTAACTAATAGTATTAATTTTGTTATAAGCAATATTCATTGGGTTATACAGGATGTAACAGAAACCTGACAGATGAAATAACTTTTGTTCAAATCAATATTTAAAATTTTTTTTTATACCTATATAATTTATAGTCACTTGCGCTACACGTATGATTTAAAAAAAATTATTTTTATATTTTAATATTGAAAAAATACTGAAAAAATTCCAAATAGCCAATATTTTGTTAATCTGATTATAAGAACGATATTAATTTATCTAAGTCAAGTAGTTTATTTTAAACATTTTTTTAAATATTAATATTTTTTTAATAATTAATTTTTGAACGTAATAACTTTTTTCAAAATATTTTTTTTGGAAATTTCTGGACATGAGTACCTATATTTCTTAAATGATTTATTATCGATAAATGTTCGCAATTTTTGTTATACGTTGAAGTAGAATATATTATTTTTTTTATGTCAAGTTTTCTTGCTACACTCTGTATACCTCTATTATATAAAACAGTATTGGAATTTTTATTTTTAGGTGAATTAATTACTATATATATTTACTAATATATTACTTAATATATATTTCTATTGCAACGAAAAAAAAAATTGGTTTAAAAATTTCACAAATAACAGTATGAATACAGTTATAAAATGGGGCTTGTCTAAAGGAGGGAGTAGAGGTTAAAACTCACAAGTTTCAAAATCTAATACAATTAACAAAAAAAACAATTTATAGGTGTTTAATTTATCTAGCTAAGTTTGCGATTCCATTTAGTATTGTAAGTCATAAATATAAATATTTTTTTTTATAAATGTATTATATTTAGTCTAAAAATTAAATGTTTAAACATACATAATATGATTTGTGTTTTCCTATTTTAGTTTTATGGTTAAATGAAAAAACACAATATCCCTTGTTATATTATATAGGTATGCTTTTAGTTTTGAAGTAATTATTACTTTTAATATGAAAATAAAGCTCCGAGTATTTCAAATCATCGGTATAATACTCTAAAAGAGATTTTTATTAATTATATATACAATTGGTAACAGCTTATAGTTCTGGGAAGTTTGATAAATTCTTAATAAGCTTAACTCCACTTAGAAACTGTTTTAAAATGCAATAATATTAACGCGTTAATATTTAAAATACAACCAATAATACATCAATCTATTCTACAATTTTATGAACGCAGTATAATTTGTTAGTACTTACCTAATATAACGTATATCTATCTATTTACTGTAAGTACTCGGTTTTTACACTTTGGCTGTAGGTAATATTACAGACAGTTATAACTGCTTTTCAAATTAATGTATTTTATTAAAAAAATACATAAATTAGGTATTTATTATACATATACATGTTGATGATTTTTTTTTTTTGTTATAAATAAACAAAAATTTGTTTTTATAAAATATGAAGCCATTCTTAAAACTCTGAAAGTCCTCCGTGTATATACTTGTAAAAATAACATCAAATTTTCTTATTCTGTTGCAGGAGTAGGTACAGTTTTTAAAAAAAAATATTATTTTATAACGTTACATATAAACCTAATTATACGTAATATAACTTTTAATCATTCGTCGCAATTGGCTTCCATAATTTTGTTTTTATAAATCATCGAAATACTTTCAATTTAATATTTTTTTTATATAATATTTTAAATAATTTTAAATAACATGGTATAATTTATAAATATAAAAGTTAACAATATAAATCGGCTGCTTCGTGTGTAACAACTAACAAACTATTGCGTATAGTTGTACATTTTGTTTACTCTATTTATAGTTACCTACATGGTCTGTTTTGAAATTTTAACTAAAAAACTAAATTATAACAATAGTCATACTTACCGTGAAGTATACAAACTTCATATTTTATAATTTAAAAGTTTTTTGAATAGTCCCTATAGGTTATATTAAACCCTTGTAAAATATAGGTAAGTAAATTAAATTAATATATTATAGTAAGTACCCAAAATTATTTAAAGTAACAAAACATGTAGTGTTGTCAAAAATATTTTCAATTTTACCCACATATATATTATATATAAATATATAATAATGTAATATGCCATATTTTAACTGTATATTATTTAAAAAATATAAAAACATATAGGTATCTAAGGGAATAATGATGGCCAATGATATCAATAATGTTATCGACATCGATATTCATGATATGATAGGTATCGATATTGTCGAAAACATTTGATACCGCTATGTCACTAATATTATTCAATACATCCAGTATTATAAAATTAAAGTTGGATCATACTATCACAGGTTTCACTAATTAAAAGGTTTATTCAATGAACCCAAAATGTTGTTTCGGGAATGAATTTAATTTTAGCTACCTTCCATCGTTTCATTGATATTAATTCAGAATCCATATCAAAAGCTAAATATTATGATACTGATAAAAATCAAATAAATGACATCGAAAATAGATTCAGTTTTTACAAAAGCATACAAAATTACTAAGTATTTAATAATTAATAAAATACCAATTATTTTATCTCAAAATAAGGGCTATAAACCTTTATGTTTGTTTCACTTAAATTCATTTATAGACAATTTAATTAAAAATAATCTGAGATATCTGTTTTTTTGCACTCACGAATTACATAGAATTTTTCCTTAATTTTTTTCAGTTAATGACTTAATTTTGTCAAAATATATAATAATTTTCTTATTGTTGTAACAAACCCTTCAATTTGTTTTTAGCTCTGTCAATCAGTTTAAGCAAATTTTCATACATTGAGTTTTCAACTGGCTGAACATTATTCTCATTACAAAGGTCCAGTCATGTCCTTTTTAGACTGATCCATTAAATAATTCATTGGCTCTAAATTTTGAAATATTAACTTGACATGCAATTATTGTTATTTGAATTTTAACTTTATTGGTAATTTATTCAACTGCAAATAATTATTATAATTTATTAAATTTTTATTACAAAAATAATACTAACCCATTGAACAAATCATGTATCTTATTTGCATACACGTAAATACACTTTTGCATTTTAAACAAAATATTTTTTACACCAGTTTGAAATGAAATGAAAATTAACAGAAAAATTAAATTTTTTTATATATTTTTAAATTAGTAACTACTAACTAAATCGAACCTTTTTAAATATTAATTTTAACATTAATAATTAATCGTTAATACATTTAAATTCAATAGAAAAGACAAGTGTAAAATATATTCTATCCGATTATATGTGTATTTGTTTATAACTTAGGTAATAGTCAATACTGTACATAATACGTAGTAGATAAAAATATTATACATTATATTATAGTCATATTTTTAACAGACATTTTTTTTTTCGAACAATTATTTAATTATGCAGTAGTTGAATATATATTTAACTTAAAATGTGTCAAGAAATGTGTAGGATTTATGATTTTTAACTTCTTTAAAGTTCATAGGTATAACTTGTACCAGGTAATGTATTTATATATTAATAATAAATATTTTTCTTATACCTACGCATATTACATTTAAGGCTACGATGTTTAAAAACGGAACAATAAATTGAAGCAATAATTAAATAAAACATAATATTACCAAATGTATTACTTTTATTTAAATACTTAATGAAAATTTAAAATATAATAAGATAATAATAAACATTGAATTCATTGTTGGTCCAACTAAAAGAGCTTTCATTAAAAATATTAAGACTTGAAACATCTGAATAAAACACAAAAACTTATTTTAACCATTATTGAACATTTTCATACATACAAAATTAAACGTATTTTTTTTTTTTTGTCAATGTGAATAAATCGTCTTAGTTACTGTGTTTGAATTAAAAATGTATCATTTGACAATACATACATATTTAGTATTTACTTCATGTTAATATGAAAAATACTTGGAATTTTGACTTTTTATGAATCCAAATCCGGGTACTCAAAAGTATAGAAAGCGTAGGTAATTAAATCCAAAATATTATAATTTCTAACTTATTAGCTACTAAAAAGTCATGTTATAAAAACTGCATAACGTGAACTTTATACTTATCAACATCCTAAGTAATTATACATACTGTAATAGTGTAATATAATATGTTATAATATATTATCAAAACCATCATGAAGAAAATGTAATGTGTGTGCATTATGTGACTGGGTTCAATATCAAAGTTTGGACAAAACCATAATTACTATGACAACTTGTAAGACACTAAAATCTAATATCAAACAAAAATAAATAAATACAACAAAATATATTATATTTTAAGTATTTTAATTAATATATTATAACATATTATTAAATATTTATTAAGTAATAGATATAGATGATTTCGTTTTATTCTTTAAAACTAGGTATACCAATACCATTATAAAGGTCGTTTTTTTTATTTCCAAATACGCATTATCATAAACATTCACACAATAATAATTTAATTTACAAAACAATTGTATATTATTGGTTTTACATTAAAATAAATATTCTAATAAATTATCTATGTAACAATAGTAATACGAGTTGCATACTTACATGCAACAGTTTGAATGTCAAAATAAAATATAATTTAAACTATATTAAAACTTTAAATATGAGGTATTGACAATTAGGTGATAAGATGATCAGGTATTAAAATATTAAATAGCACGGGCGTCTCATGCAATCGTAGAGCCTGCAATTCCCAGGTGCAGGTAAACGTCCAAAATAATCAACGTTGTACAAACTGGCTTAAAATCACGACTTTTGCAAAATAAAATTAATGAACAAATAAAACAATTAAAAAATTAAAAATGTGTATATTACGTACTCAAACGCAAAACATTTATTTTTAGATTCTTAGTGATATATCTCAAATATTAGCAAAAAGTCAGCCATCGTGGGCTGCCTGGCAGATGTGAAACATCGAAATTATTTTGTATAAAAAAAATTCATGAAAATTGAAGGATGATTTATCGAAGGAAATAAACAAGGTATAATCAAAAACAAATTATTCAGATTTTAAGAAAAGTTATTATTTGCTTTAAATGCGTATTAGATGTTTTGCACTCGTGGTGACACGTCAACACACCAACAGCCAGTCTTACCAGCCGCATTAGATGTTTCACAACAACATTTCAAAAATAATAATAGAAGTTAGATATACTATCAAAATTTAAAAATAAAATAGTTCAGATAAAGAAGGGATTAAAAAGAAGTATACGATTATAGGACGATTTTGACTATATTGAGTTTTACTCAGAATCATTTGCCGAAAGAAGTATATAATATTATGTATAAGAACTATTATTGGTTTCATAATATTAGAGACATACAACTGGAGCTCGTGTTTATGCGTTTTTGTTTTGTTTTGAGAGAAAATAGTTTAATTGAAAAGAAATTGTTTGGATTGAACAGGATTATACAGAAAAAGTTATTAGGTTCTCAATGCGAATAACAATTTTTCTCGTACCAATATAATTTTAAAAGCAAAATCCCATTACTCAATACTAACATATTAAATTACATTAGTATCCCGGTCAACGGTAATTGGTCAGTGGCTAAAAAACTGTTCTCCCGATAGGCTTGTGTACATATATATATTATATGATTTTAACACATATTTTTATCTCTATACAGTTTCACCGACGGATGGAAATAAGTGCATATCAATCATAGTAGTAAGTATCTATTATTACCACTACACCACCTACCTTTCAGGAAAGCGACCTCATAATATTCATAATCTATATTCTTCCGAACGTCGTCCGCGGGTGCCGGACAATAATTCTTCGAGTGCCACGGTTATAAACAACAATTCGATTATTAGAATACTATTATGACTATTACCGCGAGCAGTCGAGTGTATAATTTATAATCAGTATAATATATTATACCTGGTATAATCTGTAGATATGTTATACCTGGTATAATCGGTTGTTATACCTCATACGATCGGATACGTGCGACGATTTTCTCGCGACGAATTGGCGCGAGCGGCCGACGGACTCGCGCGCGGAACGGAACGGCGACGGTGATTCGCTCGAGACGCCGTTTCCATTAAAGTACCCCGGCGGTTCTGTTATCAAGCCGCTGCCAATAGAGAGAGAGGCGCACGCTATCGGACAGTCGGCGGCGGCCGGTTTTGTCTCGCACATGCGTTTGCCGAGAAGCGCACTCGACGAATACGCGGACCGTACGCCAGTCCGCGGCGTTATATAATAATATTATTATTAATTATTTGATGAATTCGGTGGTTGATTTGGTATTTTTTTTTATCTGTTTATCGGGTCTATTGAATATACATGGGTGTTTATAATAATAAGATTACTCTCCTTACGACGTAGGTACCTACTATAATAAATTATCCGTCGGCCGACGCGCTTAATCGCTCGCGGTATCGTCTGCTGTTTTCTTTTCGTACATTCGCATTATTATAATATTATGCTGCACGGCATAAACCCGCCTACATCATAAACTTGTACATATTACAATATATGCGTCGTATTTTATAATTTACAATCGAAGGTGTATTATATAAATACAATAAAAGTCCGTAAAAAATGAAACGCTTAATATCAAATAATTTATATGTTCTAGGTATATACCTACCAATATTTATTTTTTTAATGTATAAATATTTTATACGTGTTTGTTACATAATCTATATATCCTATTAGTACATTTATCAATTATTGTTACTCTATATTATATTTAAGATTTTATTGTACATTTTTATAAAAATAAAAGTTGTTATTTATGTTTGTTCTTTGTACTGCGGGGCGCGGGCCCTATTATTATGTGCACCATGACACACAATGTGCACTACGAATGTACAAGTGTGCACTACGATTTGAACGTGCGTGCAGTACGGTCTACAAAACAAAAATTAAATAATATATACCAGCTGTTAGGAAATTTGAGTATTTCCTGCTTTTTTAAAATTTTAATTATATTTAATTATAATTATTTTTATTAATTTTCAAACATTGTTATCTGTTAAAATATTTTTTGTTGATAATAAAAAAAAATTATAACACTAGTTATAGGAAAATATCCTGAACTCCGCCTGTTGTATAACATTTTGTGGTTAACCCCCCACACCCTAAATCCATGTTGTATCCAGTCCTGTATATACTATATTATTATCTTAGTCCTTGGCTATAACCATAGACCTTAAACTTAAGTATAAGATCTATGGCTATAATCACGTTTAGCTTTAGCGTTTAGTATGAAAAAAACGCTTTCCAAGTCAAGGATCGGCATGTAAACTTTCTTGATTTTTAATTTTTAGAAATGTATTAACTGATATCACACCCAAGCGATATATCAATTTGAATCCAGAATTCTGAACAGCCCCACAAAAAATAATTTTCATTTTCATTTAGTGAGATAGATCTCCGAAACCGGAGAGCGGATTTCATTGTTTGGGATTTTGTTAAATTCACATTGGTTAGGAGAAGTGCAGTGAAGATTTTCAGAACTTTATCTTTAATAATTAATTCACTACAGAACATCAAAAAAAATTAAAACAAATTTTATTGGGCGTTTTTTTTTTATGTTTTTCAGCTTTACAGCTATGTAGTGAATTAACGATTGGAGATAAAGTTCTGAAAATCTTCACTGTACTTCTCCTAGCCAATGTGAATCTAACAAGACCCCAAACAACAAAATCCGTTCTCCAGTTTCGGAAATCTACCTCACTAAATGAAAATCTAGAGAAAAATAACTCTTTTTTTATCTGTGAAAAATTAAATAATTTAAAAAAAAAAAATTCCACATTTAGTGTCTTATTGATAATCCCTTTTTAATGAGTTATCAACCAACTTTCTAGCTAGGTATCATAGTTTAGGGGAAAAGTTAAAAAATTGGTTACAAAATTGGCTAAACACTGTAAAAAGGAAAACAATGGTGGTTGGGGGGGGGGGGGGCAAATGCCCCTTTTGCACTGATATATATATATTTATTATATTTAATACCTACATTCCTTTTTCTAAAAAAGTAGAGAAAATAAAATGAAATATGCAGTCTGAAATTTTACAAACAATAGGGCCTCTTTTGTAGGCTTTTAAAGGGTAAACAGACATTTCAAAAACAGTCGGTTACTTAATATTGTATTTAAATTTTGTGTCAACTATTCAAATTCTTTAGAAAATAAAATGAGCTATAACTTTTTGAATAGTTAGCAAATCTAAAATTATTTAAATTTGTATTTAATTTTTAATTGTTTATATTTGTATTTTTATTTATTCATTTATTTATATATACGGCCAACTGTTTTTACAACAACATATACTCTTTTGTAAATAAATGCATTATGTACATCATTATACTAAATTCAGGAATATTGAACAAGTGCTAATAGCAGTGATTACCCGGCTTTTTAAAATTCAAATTCGAATAGTTTAAGTATTAGTTTTTGAAAAGTTCAAACTAATTTTATTTACCAAATAATTCAAATATTTGACATAATCGTTGAAATGTTTGCATTATAATTCAAACTATTCAACATTTTAAACAGTTAAGTAATATACTGTTTTTGAATAATATTCCTTTAAAAGACTTTAAACGGCCAACATAGCAACTTTAATTTATATATATATATATAACATTATATTATTTTATACATGTAAGTATACTGTAACTATTAAATTAATATTTTCAAACAAAATAGCATAAGAATAAACTTGAATGAAGAGCGCTAATTTTAACTCTCTGGTTTACGTCTAAGTTTTATACTCTGATAAATGAACGTCTTTGTGAAACATTGAAGTCATATCATATTTTATATAGTGAAGATCTTAAATTTTATTTTAAATCTCATTATCTAACTATATAATATAATATAGGGGGATGAGGTGGCCGAGTGGTCTAACGCGTCGGCTGTGGCGCAGCCCGTTCCAGGTTCGATCCTCGACCACCGGGCGGCATTTTTCTCCGGGCAAGTCACGGTGTCCGGAGAACAAGTCCCGCCATCCCCCACTCCGGGGCATGACAGAAACCTACGGGTGCCCTAATAGAAATTCTGCCAAAAATAAAAATAAATAACTTTAAGTATATTCATGTATTCAAAAAATCTAAATTAAAATAAATTCATTATTAAAGAAAAAAACCGGCCAAGTGCGAGTTGGACTCGCGCACGAAGGGTTCCGTACCATCATCAGCTATAAACATGTTGGCAACACTGCTTATACTTATTATATATTCTAGGAATTTTAGTATTTGTTTTTATAGGGGCAACAGAAATACATAATCTGTGAAAATGTCAACTTTCAATGGTTCATGAGATACAGCCTGGTGACAGACGGACAGCGGAGCCTTAGTAATATGGTCCCGTTTTACCGTACGAAACCCTAAAAACGGAGGTTAGCAGGCTTGTGGATCACACTGTATACATTCAAAAAATGTGCTTGTTCACGTAATATGTATAATGCCCCTTTGAAGATTACCATGTTATGTATTTCTTACCTAAAACCGTAAAACGTTGATATTAAAATTATTTACAATTTAATTTGAGTATACAGGTTGATTTTTTTAAACATGCTCAGCCCCATTTTTCTTTTAATATAAGTATATAACATTTATTCAAATTCTGATTTTTAGAATCATTATGTATACCTAAACACCAGATTTAAAATGCCTGATATTTTTTGTACTACTTAAGGAGTAGCGATATAAACATCTATTTTTTAAATGAACCCCCTCCTTTTTACTGCAAAATTATTTAGCGGGTAATTTTCTACATTTTGATGTATCTAAATTGAAATTCTAATAAGTACTTTCTGAGGTATTAAAGTGTTTGTAGGTACCTACTAAAGATTATAATCATTAAATATAGTTTTACAAAAATATAATCTATATGTAATAGTTTTATGTAGTACCTATTCATTATACTTGGATCGTTTTTATAAATTATCTGTATTGATAAATCGATAGTAGGTAATTACTAAAAAAATTAAATAATCTAAGCCCCCAAATCCACTTAACACTTTACTATAGACATATTATTATCTCATGGCTGAAAATCCAATGTCAAAATAATTTAAACTTCAAACACTCATACAAAAATAGTTTGACTTTCTGGTAAACTTTTACTCATGAGTTGTGAGGAATATTGTATTCAATTTTCAAATCTCAGATCCTGAAACTTGTCTGAAGTTGTTGTTCATAGATTTCAACAACGGATAGTTGAGTCAACAAATTACTACACTAAAACTATGAAACAAAGAAGTAATTACAATTTAGAAAAATATCAATATAAAAAGATACTAATTATGGAGTAGCGTATATGCAAGGGGCGTTATAGGTGTTTAACCTTCCCCCTTTTACATTTTCCCCAATAATAAATGTATTATTTATATACTAAACCTGTAAAAAACTTGTTTTAGTTTATACTTAACCCCCAACCCCCTATTTCATAATCATGGTTACGCCAATGTAATTATGGATTGATAAGAATTTTTTATAACACTGTTAAAATACACTACCATGTTAATAGCGATGGCAATATTATATCCTCTTATTATATTATAATATTCTCCTAAGCTACCTAGTTGTATGATAAGTCTCTGTGGTTGAAACAATAAGGTTAAGAGGCCGCTATACCCGCATGCTTTGTCTCTATCTTACAAATGTACAACATGGCAAAAAACTGTTCTGCGCGGGATACAACCACTCCCTTGGTATTTATAGTAGAATTACCAAAATTCCACAACGCATAAGGAACAACTTTATTTG
>WHPZ01572787.1:0-10854 GCA_016617965.1 Macrosiphum rosae | reverse complement strand
TTGGGTCATTTTTGTTGGTTTAAAGCATATTTATTCAATATATTATTACAATTTAGCATATTAAAAATATTATCTAAAGATAAATTGTTTTCTTGATATTTAAGTGGTTTTCGTTTAATAGGTTTATCAGGTTTTTCCATACACATTATCAATCATTCGATTCATTTCAATTCAATTTTTATCTTATTTTAATTATTGACTGTAGAGCGTCACCCATCCTCAGATAAATAACAAATAATTAGTGAGTTTGTGTAACATCACGGCCGTATTTTGTATGTTTTTATTTCATGTTTGTAATTTTAACAGGGTTAAATTTGTGTTAAATAATGCCCCAAAAAAATAATCATCAAAATTAATATGACATTTTTAAGGTAATTTTTGCGGTAAAATGCATTTTTTAAGGGCATTTATGTCTATTTTTTTGAGCATATTTGTATGGTTTTAAGTGCATTTAAATCCGGGCCCTAGTTATGACCTAGGTAATAATTAATAGTTGGAGTTTATTAATATTTAGATACATGTAAGTAGGTGAGCATGTGTGTGAAGGAATAGCGACATATTATTGTATATTATACAATAATATTATCATAATCAGATATAATATGCAATTTTATTTCTAAAATCTAAAATTAATACAAATTCTAAAAACAACTACTTAGCAGCTTTATTTATCATTGATTTAAATTAACTTGTGGCAGTCAAGTGACAGTTATGGTATTATTGTCTATTGTGTTAACTTCATTTTAGAGTATTATAATTTAATTTGTTTGGAGTGTTTATAATTATTTTTGAATATGGATGAATATCTAAAAAAAAAAATGGTTGGTGCACCCAATGACAGACGGATAAAAAAAATTGAACTACAAACTTCTATTTTTTCAAATGAGAACCTCTTTTTTTATTGCAAATTATTTAGCAGATGATTTTCTTGAACATTTAGATGTATCAAAATCAACATTTTAATGAGTAGTATCTGAGTTATTAAAATGATTATAATAATAATCCCTAAAAATGGTTTTACAAAAATAAAATATACTTTATGTAACATTAGATGTAGTATATATTTTGATATCATACTTGGATTATTTTTACAAATAATATTTATTGATAGATCAATAATAATTACTAACATTTAAAAAAATATATTTGCTGAATAACTAAAAGTGAAAAAGAGAGGATTCTAATATGAAAAACATAAGTTTGTACTGCTATAGAATCATTCTTCATTCTTAAAAGACATACAAGTTACAACACTATTTTTTTTTTAATTTTTTTTAATTTTAAGTTTATTGGTGTATTATTGTAGTCAAAATAATGTAAAATGTTTTGGTAAAAATCTGAAGTTAAAAAAATGATTACGAGGTAATGACAGTTGATGAATAACTGCGTGACATCATAGAGCTGACAAGTGAGCAGCGGCCTATGTTTTACGTGTAATAGTAGTTTGAATTACATAATGATTATAAAACTTACGATAGTATTTCAGAATTTTTTTTTTCATAATCCTAAATTCCTAACTATAATATGTTTGTGCTTAAGATGCTTAAGATGGTGTGATTTAAAATGTAATATATCTTGTTATTGTATACACATTGTAACTCAAGTAGTATTGCCATATAAATACAATTTTACGAAATTTACTATAATAGTTTTATCTATTTTGAAAAAACTAGAAACTATATTAAAATGATAATCATACCAGTGTCATCAGCACAAAAAAACACTTAGTTACATAAAAATAAATTACCTTTAACGATTGAAATCATTGTATTAATCTAGACACTTTTACACGTAAAACATACACCGCTGACGACTTTGGCTCTATGACATCACATGCATATTTTCAAACCCCTGTTACTCAATGAATAATTAGAGTTAAAGTGTGAGAGCCTCACCATATTTCTTGGATAATGACATACTTTAAATCTAAGCAAACTTGTTTTTAGTGTTATGATGTCCTATAAGTAGTACAAAAAACTCAAAAATATGGTCTTGAAGTGTATTTCAAAATTCCAACAATCAGAATTTGAATATATGCATGATTCAAGCATAAAAATAGAATAAGCATGTTTAAAAAATCAACCTGTACAATATGCTCTTAATTTGTCAAATATACTCAAATATGCAATTTAAAAGACTTGAGATATGTCAAACATATTTTATAAGAGAATATTAAATTAACCTAACCAAAAGGGGTAAGCTTATTTAATTATACAACCCTATAATTTAAGAATTGATTATAATACAACGCACATTTTCTATATTTACTTGATCTTGAGTACCATTCCCTAAAGATACTACTTGATTGTTCACTGGCTGTAAGATTTGTATTGTCTGTCCAGCACTTGACCCTGATGCATTATTTGTTTGTTGTTGTTGTTGTTGTTGCTGTTGCTGCTGCTGTTGTTGCTGCTGCTGCTGCTGCTGCTGCTGCTGTTGTTGTTGTTGTTGTTGAGCAAGTTGGAAATAATACTGAACCTAGAATTTAAAAATCAAGTAGAATATTAAGTTTATTTTCTTCATCAATATTTTACTCAGTTTAATAACATATTTGAATAAAACTAATTAATGAAAATGCACGATAACAATGTTAACGTAGAATGTTAATTATTCTTCATAATTAAACAATTTTAAATCACCATGTAATCAGATTAAGTAAAGTTATTCCTTTATTTTAACATAAATATGTTTTTGGACTGGAAATACGATAAAATATTTCTGACCAATTTTTCTTAAGGTTTTTTTTGTCAAGGTTACTTATTAATGAAAACATATTTATGATTCATAGATTTTCCTTGTAGAGGAAAAATATCGAGTAGCGTTTTTTATTTTTCACATAAAATAAACTGGTTAACATAAATTTAAATGATATGATAAGTTAATATTTAAAATTGTTTATTCTATATAATAAGTTATTGGTGAAATACCTTACAGAATTATAGATAAAATAAATACAAGTACCTAATACCGGTAAGTGATAATTACTTGTTCGGGATTCAGTGATGTCTTAACTTCTTTTGTAACAATTTTTGCTTCTTCTCTAGGCACTATGTCAATAAGAAAATCAAATTGGTCATACTTGGTGATCGCCATAGCAATATCATTTCTTTGTAACGTCCGTCGACGGTTGTCTTCGGTATGAATCCAAGCGCGAAGAGTCAATTCATTGATAAATATTTCCGCAGCTTTCGAGAACAACATCGGAGCCTCTGCGCTGATCATTTTTACATTGTCATCTAATTTCATCACTTTTTTTATTCTAGCTAGTGGTAACGCTTGTGTTTTTAAGTCTAACTAAACAAAATTCGAAAAAAAAACTGCTCCGTCACAACCAAGCATAATTTATTGAACGAACAAACTTACTGTTCCAATCTTTCTGATTTCCTCGATCGCTTTGGGCCAAAATTGGTTTAGGGCAGCCACATTGCACGTTTGATTGTTGTCGTCTACGGATATTGTAATGGCGTTGGGATCATCTTCGGTCGGATTGTCTTCCTCTTCTTCTTCTGTGGACCTGCAATTTGGTACACGCTTATTATAAAAACATACAATATTCAACAGTCGGCCATTAATACTTACGGATTCACCAAGAAGACGGACATGGTTCTATTAGGCTCCCGATTCGGATTCAATCCAAACGAATTAATTTGCCGCTCAAATTAGCGCATCCAACCAAAATTGGCGTATCGTTGGTTCTCAACAGAACAAAAGCAGATGTCCAATAGCTGTTCAACGACACAAATGACGCCCAATCATTTTTTCGCCCTCATACTCGTATTGATACTAACCGTAAACGCAAGGAATCCCAAAACTTTTATAAACAAACCTTGTATTACTAACTACGAGAATTATTTGTCGAATGACGGATGATTCGTTTTTTAAACTATTGCTTATTGTGTGCTCGCCACTATTAACTAATCCGTTCAAATCGATCGTTATGTGCATTTAGATATTTGTTCGATTGTTCGTTAAACGAGCATTGTTATTACTTGATCGTTTTTTGGGAACCACTGATAACATTATCTTGTGTGTCGTGAATGATTGTGATAGTCGGTGCACACTACGCACTCCGAGTTCCGACACTGCACCACGCCACTACTCCAGTACTCAGTGCTCACTACGCTCAGTGCGATGGCTAGGGTACAAAATATGAATGCATTAATTTAGTCATAGCGTCATGCACTCATCACTCATGCTCAGTCGCTCGGAGCTCACTGCTCAGACGCTCAGTGCTTCAGAAGCACCACGACAAAATTATTTTGTCGTGCGAACCACCAGTAGCACGAAATAAGAGTTTTATACGAGATATATAAATTATTATATCATAATTCGTGATATCAGTTATAGTTACCGCTTACATCGGGCTTCGGTTTCTATGAACAGAAGTGATTCTATATTAATTATATAGATTACCAACTTATTTTTGACTCAAGGCAGTACGGTACCAAAATCATTTTCTAAAAATCCGGAAAGAAACACTCTATTGAAGTAGGTACATAGTGTATTTATATTTATATTTTATAACTTGGGTTTTCTTTAGCTAGGTATAACCAAACATAATATTAGTATTATACTTTTACAATAGGTAACGTTAAATTTGATAAAACACGATTTAAATTTGTAAACATAATTATAACGGAAAACGATAAACAAAAATAATTAAAAACCACAAAACGAAACATAACGATTAACAAAATATATAATAATTTTATAGTGTTAAGATATATCATTTAACAAAATATAACTGAAAACGTAATTTATAGAATATCATTAAACGATAAATAACTCAGAACAAAACAATTTAAAATCCATTTATTTAAAAGTTATAATATTGTTTTCGTCCACGGGGTGCCACTATCGGGTGACTTCCCCCTCCCACTAATCAACCCTCATCCCATTTACTCATTGTACACTACATGTAAATATAGACTGTAAATGAATTTTTGTTCAATAAAAAAAAAAAAAAAAATATTAGTTTCACAGAAATATTTATTTCGTGCACTTAATTTTCGTCTCATAATTAGTGGTAGCGTTAACCTACCGGAAAATATTATATACCTATTATAGGCAACTGTCGGCTGTCGTACGTACTCTTATTGAGTTTTATGATATGGTTTATTTTTATTTCATTTTATTACGGGAAAGTACCTGTGACTGGAGGAGAGTTATTAAGATAGACAACGCGTTATACGTGGTATTGTCACAGAATATTAGTTATTCTGTGGTATTCTTTCAAACTATCAACAATACTGTATAATAGCTAAAAGGTAAATTGTATAAATATAGGTGTAGGTACTGAATATTATTATACACAAATATGATAATAAACAAATAATAATAATTCAACTTCACCGGCTACGGTATTAATATTTAATAATATTAACATAAATATAATGTACAATATCCTAGGCTGATAAATCGTGTCCACTTAGAACCGTTTTTCGTATTCAAATTTAACACTCTAGCCATAACAGTCACCCACGTGTAACCTACTGTTCAGCAGAGTGACTTCCAATTTTTTTTTTTAATTGACCACCCTTATTTATTTAAATCTTGGTAAACGAGTTATGGGCAAGTACTTACCTACATAATACCTAACTTATAATTCGTATTGTAATTTAATTACCAAAGAAGTATAACTTCCCCAACACTGCGTCTGGGGGCACCGGTTGGAAAATGCACTAGAATGTCTATTGTCTATAAACTTTGGTCTAGTTTCTATAATGAGAAACATTGTACTATATTTTCAGGTATTTTGACAGACCAAACAATTTTGTATAGACAAGACATTTTTTAAAAAACTAATAAACCTAGAAATTTATTTATGCCTATATAAATATCTCAAAAAGAGTCGCAATATTTCAAAAAATTATGGCACATATAAATTGCTAATATAAACATTCGTTGACAATTTTATCTATATTCAGTTATTTTTTTAGAGTGACTCTAAAAACCGAAATCCATTTTTTCGAAAACGGGTTGTACGTAAAAATCTAAGTTTTCCTTAATTTTTTTGTTTGTTTTTCTAGACAGTTTTTTACCACCAATGTACCACTTACGAAATGTACAAAATACCACTTTCCTACAATAAATTATGCTGTTGAAGGAAATTTAAACGTTTTTACTGTCCCTAATGGTGATAAGAGAAATTAAAAAAAAAAACACACACATCATTGTAAAATCCAATAATTCATCGCTTCGCTAGTCCGTTTAGAATCTAAAATTCAAAATAACACATGATAGGTTGGTACTTTGGTAAATGGTAATTGGTAGGTATATACCTAATACAAATTAAACATTATACCTATAGTAATCAATATGTAATGCTGTTATTAGCTTTCAGCTTATTATGTTGTTCAGTATCATTTTTTTTTGCTTTTTTAAATCCGTTTGCCTTCAGGCGCCCACATGTCCCTTCCAATTTGTTTTTCTTTAATTTTACTCTATTTCGTTTTTTTGTATACCTAAATAATTTTACATGGGCCAACTATCAGGTATATCTAACCAGCTATACCCGAGAGTACTCTGAATACCTTTGTACTTTTCATATAATTTAAAAATCTGGTGGTTGTAAACTGCAGTGTCTTCAGAGAATACCTACATACTATTTAATTTTATAGAATTCTCCAAAGAAGATACTGCGATTAGTATTGGACATAAACATTTCGGTAAACTACTTCAACTTTCCAAAAGACGAAATAATGTAGATAATCATCAATAAAATTTGAAGTGTGGTGGGAATGGAAATAATACGTAATAAGGGGGGGGGTACAAGTATACAGAACTGGACGTCTTGATGGATCCAACTACCTAATACTTCATAATTCTAGGCAGCTAAAAGTTAATGTAAAAACTGTTAAACAAAATAAATAAATGTCTAGTATAGTAGTGTTAAATGCTTCAATCTTAGATTTTCATCGACACCAATAATTTGAAAAAATTTGAGTTTGTTATAAAAATTTGAAACCACCCACAAAACCCATTAACAAAATTTACCATTTGCAAACTATTTTATCATTGTTTTGGGGTTACTTCATTTGGAGGACTATGATATTATAGCCTGAACTCTGATTATTTGTTTTTGTGAAATTCTCAACTACCATGCAGCTATTATATTTTAATATGCATTTTGTAAAATATTTGCAACCTTAATTTTTTTATGTACTTATACCTTTTGAAATATTTAAAACTAAAAACTGAAAATGCTTCAATCTTCAACTTCAATGTATGTTCTAGTAGCAAAAAATTGATAAATTAACAAAAGACCAACTATTGACAAATCGATTTTGATATCATGTTGTAATTCAAGAACAAACTACCCTAAATACTTTAAATGTTCAATAAGTGTGCCACAGAGGACAGGGTGAAAACCTTGGAGAGTAACAGGACAGTGGAGAGTTGCGATGCTGTTCGGCGTCCGCCAATTCTCTCCCATTTTCACCCAGAGGTCTGATCCCAGCAAAATTAATTTTCTTCTGTAATAAAATTATAAAACAGATACGAAGGTAAAAGGTTAAAATGCATGAAAACTATTCACATCCAGAGGAATGATACAAATTGGAAAGTAAAATATAGGAAAATATTATACGAACTTGAAAAAAAATAACAGAACCAATTATAATTCGTAAGGGAATAATAACTAGAAAAATATTACAAGTTAAAAACGTTTATCATGAAATAATAAAATTAGGAGCAAAGAGCTATAAATAGGAAATGAGAGAAGAACAAATTAGATTATTAGATTAAATGCTTGTCTAATATCAGTGCATTTTAAAATTACTATCAAACTTCTATCATCCTTCAGGATCTGATAGTGAGTATGTGAGTGTTGATAAACAACCAATTTATATTGCTTATAACTTATAAGTTTATTATTATATATTTATATTATAATCAAAAATATGGTAAAGTATATTATAATAGGGACCTATCTATCTTGTATATAATATATTATATAGATAAATTGTTATCTTTGATCACTAATCGAATTTATGACTCTTATCACTTTATTAAAATTAAAAATTGTAAGATATTTTGTAATTCTTAAAAGCTTATTAACATTTAACACTTATATTTTTTATTTTTTTTTTATACCTAAAGAAATGTATAATTTTATAAAATGGTCAAGGGCCAGTTGAATACTTCCACGAGTTCCACGGGCCGCGGGTTGGGCACACCTGATGATATAAACTACGCTAATATTGTTAGAGTAAATACTAAATGCTGATAAAATGAGAAGTGTCTAATGCCTATATAAAATACTAATAATAATATATTATTGTACAAACTTCGCTCAAACATAAAGTGTTGCACGGCGTATAGTGTAGGCAAAATAGGTACATTATTGCTGAATTCATTAATATTGTCCATAATATTACATTTTAGCTAATCTCAACTTCGTCCGCCTAGAGAATGTGGTAGTGCAACCACACAAATACACACTTCGCGTCTCCAGTCGTATGCCATACTCGCATGCCTGAAGTAACCACATTCTCTTGGCGAACGGTGTATAGATATGATACAAGTATCCGATAATATGGTGATATTGTGTTTACTGTCAAATACGATGAATATAATATGAATACAACAAAAATCCAAAAGTTATCCGGAGTGAATGTATGAAAACGTTTTAAATGTCAAAATTTACAAGGGTTAAGGATCAATTGGGCCCTGGGATACCATATATTTATAGAGGGCCCCACTTTTAACTTTAGCTTCGAAATAATTGCATCAATACATTTTAACGACTGTGTGTTATCGTATAATTTTGTACTATACAAAATATTTATATATAAGACTGATAAATAAATAATAATTATGTAATAATGCGTTAGTGGTTAGTGTATCACAAACTCCAGTTCGTCTGTAACCACTCTTCAACCAATACGATTGCCCGAAAACGCTGCAGTTACAACACTGTCACATCTGGCACTTAGGTGATAGTATACTGTATTATTTTATTATTTTTTCATACAAATCTACATGTAGGTGTATATACATATTGAATACATTGCTATATCGTATTCGATTGTGTTATAGTTTGAACTAAGATTATACGTTTATAGAACCTAAAAAATATAACATAGAAAACTGTATTTATATCGGATAATTCTACAGCAGAACTTTTTTTTAAATTTTAGTTCCATACACAAATGTGTATTTAACTACTATTACTTTATTTATTTAAAGCTATAAGTATAATTCAACTTAAAAAATTAAAATTTGGTCAGAAATAATTCAATAAGTAACATTCATTATGATTTATGTTATAGGTAACTTACAAATTTTACATTTGTACTCACTAAGGAGATTTCTCGCATGTCTCTCTCCTACCTACAATTTATAAATATTTACCTATATCTATAATTATTTATTTAATAATATATATAGTTTTTATTTATTGGTGCATATGTCATGCCGTCGCAACATTAATTATTATACTTCGACAATTAGTTTTCACAAGAAAATAATTAGAACAAAATGTAAATTGTGTAAAGAATAATACTATATCAATTATACCATACATATACATAATAAATAATAAAATAGGATATATTTAAATATCAATCAAGTAGTTATTATTTTTAAATTGCAAAAAAAAAAATTTTAATAATATAAATATCTATCAATATTATATTGTACGTATTTGGAGACACATTAAAAATAATAAGTCTTGAGTTGTCAAATAAGTTTAGAACATTTAGATGTGTTTTTACAATGATAAAATACAATGTTTATAATAAAACATTATAATTTAAAATGTAAAAAAAAAATATAAAATATCTGATAATTTATTTTAATTTACTCTGTTCTATACCAGATGGAATCATTTCGTCATCTAATTCTTTGTTAGTAATATTTAGACCCATAGAATTATATCTTATTGGATACGTTAACAAATTTCCTTGATCCCAAGTAAATAATTCTTTATTATGTGGATTGTATTGGATTAGTGTAGTGTGTGCAAATGGATTAGTGAATGGTAAATCAACATCATTTAATCGTACGTTTTTGTATAAATCCAGTGCAAATCTAAATTAAAATTATAACAATTTAATATATCGTATAATGGGATATAAAATCTTTTGATTTATTCAGTGGCGTCATTTCAGTTTTCAATAGAGGAGGGCAAAGGTTTTCACCGGCCCTAAAGGGTAAAAAAATACCACTCACTTCGCTCGTAACCACATATTATTTATTTACATTTTTTTATGGTACCCTTTTTATGGAACTAGGTAACATCATTTTTAAATACAAGGTATCAGATATTTTAGAAAAATAATTGTACACCTATATCAGTTAAAATTCTACAAACTATTGGCAATATTTATATTGATAAACAAAAATATTAGTAGTTTATTAGGATATCTTCTTTTTATTATTTTTGAAAATATATCAACTGCATTATCTAAAATTCAATTTTGCCTGATTCATCACTTTTAGCCCATACTCTATTACTCTTATACCTATAGGTATACGATATATTTACAAATTAATATTATCTTAAATTATAATATATTTTCTTTTTATTGCTTGCTTATCGGCTCAAGTTTTGTCTGTTTATTAAACATACCTACCAGAAATTATTTTCGATTCTTGAGCAGTTTGCGGTAATTTTATATTTTTAGACGCACCACCCATTAATTTTTTTTTTAAGTCATATTTTACCAAATTAAAAGAATAATGTAAACATGCGTCACGAAAAAAATAAATTTGAATTTAGGTAGAATAAGGTACTCAACTAAAATATGAACACAATACGCAGAATAGTTGAATCATACACGACTGTCGCAAGTTAACTGAAGTCCGTGATCAATGATAATTAATAAGAGTGCCAATCGGTTGTTGTTTTTA
>WHPZ01572784.1:0-13513 GCA_016617965.1 Macrosiphum rosae | reverse complement strand
GCTAATTTAAACATTCAGTGAAATTTTCATGTATCTACAGTTATTCGTTTTTGAATTACAAAAAAATAAGGAAATCGCTACATGAGAAATCGAGTGAATATCCAATATTGTAAACATTTGAATTTAAAACGCTCATAAAAATTTAATTTCACCTTCTTACAGACATTTTTTTGTTGATAAATGTAGATAATCTTATAAGGAATCTTGTGTTTCATTTTAAAACCTTAGATTTAAAAAGATAAATTTTTACGAATTTTTAACTCAAAATAATTTGCTAATTTTCGTAATTTTTCCATATTTTGTCAATTTGTGAACTTTAAATGCTTAGAAAAAAAAATGTGACTAGGGATTTTTAATATTTTTCATCTGCCTTTGGAACAGTATACTAGGAGCCTCCTTTTAAATTTTCAAGCTTTTTCAGACAACAAATACAATTTTATTGATATCTTTATAAAAAAAATAAAAAAAAATGGAAAATGAAAATGTCCCTAAACAGTTCAAAATAAATCAAAATATTTTGAAAATGTTATAGTGTATAAAAAATGAAAATGTAAACAACCAGTGAAAATTTCAAGTGTCTACGGTCATTTGTTTTAAAGTTACACCAAATTCAATTTTGTGAAAAATTGATTTTGCGTAAAAATTCCCGTTTTTCCTTAATTTTTCTTTTGTTAATCTTGTCGCTTGTGAAAACTATTGGGAATAAAATCAATACATTCATCGTTTCACTCAGAATCTAAAACTTTATGGAACTGGCTGAGCTGTATAGTGCGAATTTCGAGCGTACTTCATCATTCATTACTAGGTCACTGTAACGAATGTGAATTTGATTTGAATTCGATGATACATCGTCGACAGCTTCGAAAGCTTAGGTATAGTAAAAAGTAGGTTACCACTTTGCTGTAAAGTAGGTGTCGAGAACCTATCGTCATCGAGAAGTATCTGTAATGTGTGTGTTAAATTTATTGTAATTCAAATGATGCATACGAAAAACGATTCTGATCGAAGACGGTCTGTCAGCCTACATTACTATAAGTATATTTTATCATATATTTTATATTGCAAATACCTATGGTAATTTATTTTACAATTATAGTAATAATGTAATATGGTAGGTAGAATTGATTTTTAGTTGATATTTTTAGGAACAAAAAATCATACATTTTGTATGCCTATTAACTAGCTCAAATTGATATTTAAATTATTTTATGAAACTGTCAATCTACGGTTATTCGTTTTTGAATTGCAATAAAATATTGATTTTGTCAAAAACGGGTTCTGAGTAAAAAATTTAGTTTTTTCTGGCCTAACCTGGCTAACCTAAATGTACCAAATTGTTACCAGAAACCATCTCCAATGTTTAAAATGTATTCATTTTTACTGATCTAAAAGGCAATGACAGACCTCCGCTACACTCATAAACTATGAAATTGTGACATTGGACTTTCGAAATATTTTTACTACAGGTATTATAAGAAAAACTTACGATGAACTTTGTAAAACTTTTTGAATTTTTTTTTTTTGTTACTTATTTTGGGATCTCAGTGAATTACTTATATTTGGTAGACATTTTTTTTTTCATTCTTATGTAGGTAATGACCGAAGAAAACAATATGGTTTCATAATTATTCAAAGAAGGAGATCCTCCTTTCTCCAAATCAGATCAATCGATGGAAAAATGCATGCAATTATAAGATTTGTTATAAATTATTCCATAAGTAAAACTTATTATATCAAATATTATTTGTCTCTTAACTTCTTAAAAAATCCAATTGCTCACATTGAAAATTGACGTAGAGTATATACCTCAGAATATGTGAAAAAGAATTTAAAAGTACTACCTAACGCAGAACGAGGGATTGCCCTCGTCGAATGGATATGAAATATTATAATTCAATTTTATCAAATTACGAAAAGAATACGTTTTCAAGTAACTAGTGGAAAGTTATCGTCAAAGATTCCCAAACTCAAATAAATCTACTCAAGTTTGTAATTTTATTTTTCATGTATATAATGTTTAACTTACGTATTATATATATATAATATACCTACAATGACACGATGTCTATTGTATAACTTTGAAATTTTCAATTTTAACTACCTAATTTTAAAACGTCTTTGGCTACCTTGAAAAATCATTTTAAATGTTCTATAGTTTTATCCGTTTCTGACATATTATTATAAGAATGGTGGATTGACATATGTATTATGTATTATATTTAAGTTGATATTATAGTGGTGCCATAATAAAATGTATATGATATATATTATATTATTTTGTATTGTAGTAACAACTAGGTAGCCATATTATTTATTATACTATTATTACGATAATTATAAAATTAGTTTACCGCTTATTTACCTATATTAAATGTAACGTCAACTGACACTAATCATCTGCTTTTTATGGGTTTGACTTCATTAATTTTCATGAGACTTTAAAAAATATTAAAACTAAAATATATTTAATTCATCCTAAACTATGTAGAGTACTTTTACAAGTGCCCTGATGTCCCATTATGTCATTATTTTGTAGGTAAAGGTTAAATTATGAAATTATTTATCCAATTAAAACATCTGTGGGATTTTAGAGCAAAACACTTAAATTGAAAGAGGTTGATTTTGACAAAATGTCATCTATTTATTAATAAATTGGTACTATTTTTTGTAATTTGATGTACAAAACGTTGTTTTCTACTTTTGTCTGTTAAACTGTTCTTAGACTTTTTTGTTAGTATAGTAGCTAAATTAAGACAAAAGTAAGAGTACAAATTTAAAATTTCTTAATAACCAATCTCATACTAATTTATTTATATAGTAAATTAAAGTATGTTTTTATATTTCATTTTACGATACAAAACAAAAGTAGGTATATTATCATGAAAAAAAAGGTCTAAGTCGAATATACAGAAGTTAGTATAGTACTACAGTTGAGATATAACGAATTCACCGAGAAGTTCAATTTTTTTGTTTCAATTATTTGGGATTTTCTGAGTATCCATTTAATACGAACAATTTTCAATCCCGACAAATCCTTATCATTGCTCCCATTCATTTTTCAATTTACTAAAAGATACGTCTTATTAATGGAACAACATATTTGGTCCTTTGTAGGTAGGCATAAAAAGTTAAAGTTTGTTTTTTTTCGAAAAAAAATAACAATCATACTATTTAATCTAATTGCTTGCTCGCAGAAACTCTAAAACGACCAACAACTTTTTTAAAAGTTTGTTCTCTTAGTGCATACCTATTGTAAAGAATTTCGAAATAAAGTTTTTTTTCTCGATGTTGTAGTACTTTTAATATTCCGAGAACCGATTTCTTATACACTTTTTAGATCATGAGTAAACTTTCCAATGGAGTGGTTTTTAAATATTTTTTTCTTAGGACGATTTGGAGCAGATCTATTCAATCATCAACATTGATCGTGGTATTGTTGGAAAAAAATTGATCTATTTGTTACTTCAAACTTATGTCGAAAAAAGAAAATTCCCTGTACTTTGAAAATTTATAAATTTATAATTAAATAATAATTTTGAAAGACTAACAATAGTCATAAGACAACGGATATATTTATTTTTATGAAACACTACCGTCTACCTTCCTAGAAGATTGATTTCGTTTTTTTATTATAGTTAAAAATATATAATCCACAGCAATTGAAATTCCACTATTCCACTATTATTAATATTATAATTTCCTATAAACGGTGACATTTTAAAAATATTTAAACTAATTTAAAGCTATTTGTAGACACTATTTAGATGTTATAAATTGTTTGATTTTTTCGGGTTATGTTAGATAACATTTTAAAAATATCGAAAGTATATTCGGACAATTTTTTTTTTTATTAACATCCAATGTTCAAATTTTGACGAAATTGGATATTCAAACCTACAAACAAAAATAAATTAATGCTTGTCTTGTTGAAACAAGAAATGTTCGTATAGAGACATACAGATATCATATTACGTTTTCGTTGAAAGAAATACATAAAACATTATATTATTTATTAATTTCTGATTAATTTTATTGACTAGAGACAATAAATATTTCTCAGAATTAGTTGGCGTACCCATGTCCTATATATCACGAGTTGTTCAATTTCTGCGGAGGAGTATAACAAACAAATTATTTCCTCTGCAGTAATGCGTCTCAAACCAGATTATTAATAAAACATATTTCTAGAAACACAGAAATGTATAATAATTACGGAAAATTTGAGCGTACAACTATATAGTCACTATAACAGCATATTATATTGTTGGAAAATAATATATCAAACTCTCAAACATGAAACGGGGGCATAACATTCTATTTTAATTAAGGGTAGGTAACGTAGTCCTAATAAGGTAGGTAGGTGCTATACGATGCAATATATTATTGTTTTGAAGATGACATATTAAATTCCGTATTTACTAATTTATTTGAAACTAATTAATAAATATTAATTGTATCGGTTCATCAATAGAACATCCGCGTAATTTGATGAAAATGATTAATAATTAATTAAGTGAGGCACTAGACAGAGTAATTCTGTTTCAAACCTAGGCCCTGCGGTTTGTAAGTATTACATACAGTGTAAAATGTACCTAGCAAACAGTGTACATATATATTAGTTTCGAAATTAAATCACGGCCAGTGGTATACTTTATATTTTAATTATAAATTTTTTTCACTAAATAATAAATTAAAAATATATAAATTGTTTATGTACGTATCCCCTTTGTAACCTAACCTTTGCATCTCTTGCCATTTTCTGCGGTTCAAATTTCATTATAAACAAAACATTTCACATTCACCGGGGCGCTTAGGTAGGTTATTATAGGTGCTTGGGTTGTATTATGGAAATAATATTATAACGAGGGATAGGGTCTGAGGAGGTTGGGGTCGGCTGACCCACAATTTTTCCTCAATATTATGCAGCCTTATTCAGAATATTTTAATTTGAAAAAAAAAAACGGTGAAGACGTTCTGCTGTATATATTAGTAAATACCTATATAGACTGAGAAAATTGATTTTTAGTTGATGACACTGAATAATGTTGAATATCCAGAGGTGCAAATAGCGGTGACTAGGGGGGGGGCAGCTGACTGCTGTACTCCAACATTTTTGGAACGACATATTTGTGTGAATAACTTTATTCACCAATACAAATAATTAAGTTGAAATATCGTTCAAATTTAATTAATGATCGTATCAGAGCTGATCAATACAATCAGCCAGGTCTTAAAAACTAATTAAAACAAGAGACACGGTAAAAATACTTCAACCCAAAAATATTTATTTATACAATTTTTTTATTTACCTACTCGTATGTATTTGTTATACGTGTATTAATTTATTTGTTCTATTAAAACGTTATACAAAGTATAAATATATACAAAAAAAAATCTAAATATTAATAAGTAAATTTTTGTTTTTGTTAATAACACACTAACCGCAAGTTGGCCACCACTGATATAGAGTTTAAATCATCATAGAAGTCGCTGTTACAAATGTGTTAAATTTTAATAATAATATATCATTACACACAAAAAAAGATTTTGATTGGATACGGTATCTATTTTTAAGGATATTTTAAAATATACTTATAAAGTAGCTTATTTTTCTATTAATTACTCATGTAGTAGAAATTCATTTTTTCAGAAAATGTAAATACTATGATATTTATATAAAATTAGGTTTAATATATCTAAGAAATATTATTGTGTATAGAAAATAATATACCTAAGTAATAGTGAGAAATGTAAGTCCTTGTGATTAATATTTTTTAGATAACCACAAAATAACTAACTTTGTTTTGGGGAAAATCGTTTAAATATCCATTCCTTTTTTTCCTGATTATTGTGAAATCTACTTAGAATCTTATATCCCGAAGTACTACTAACTATATCCAATTTGCTACAGGAAACATTTCTATTTTAGCCTCAATATTCAATAATTTTCCTCTAGAGGCAAAAACCATCAACTACACACACTTCATCGTAATAACATAATACGAGTTGTGGCGATATCAAAATATGAAATATAATATTAATTAAACGGCAAACAAAGCGATAGTAAGCTTTGTATACACATTTAGTTGGTTGATGGGCACATAGAGTATAATGTTACGATGATTTTCGTGAGCTAGGTTGACCCATCATACTATCATACTGAAATTCTAGGTACGCCACCGATTATAATCATCCACCCATTCAACATATAATATTCTGCCCTTAAATTCATAATACCTATTTAATATCCCACGCACTTATAACAGTCTATTGAGAATTGAATATAACCTTTTCGAGGTTTTTTTCCCCATGGAATATCAACCAGCCATTATATAGTTGTAAATATATGTATAATGTATGTATATGTGTGTATATATATATCTAAAGTACGAATATAATCAAAATGATTTTGCACCACTCGTGTTGTGGGCACATTGTATATAGTCTTACTCGACGTGGCGCGTAGGGACGTACCAGCCATTCGATTTGTTCATTAGTGTTTAACGCAAAACAATTTCATTTTAATTCGCATATTATTATCAAACCATTTAAAAATTTCGTTTCCATTGTACATTATAATAATATATTATAAGCTATAATTTATAACGTAATAATCTCGAATAAAAGGCATAAAATATATATATTACCCCCCACTAGGTACCTACGTATTTATGTGGAATATAAATTTAAGACTTATCCTTCTTACTACATTATTATAATATGTATATTGTAAAGCGTAGTGTATGAATTGATACGTCCTTATATTATACTAGTAACTGAAAAATCGTGCCATCCCTTTAGTAAATAATACGTATTAAAGTAGATACCTCAACTGTTGCCTTCCAATCACGGTTGACACACGAGTTTTGATAAATAAAAATAATGTAAAAAAAGATAGGTACTTTGACCTTAAAGTAGAATATTTATTTGCCGTTTGAATCGGAGAAAAATATCCGGAAGGTATATAAACACTGTGGATGATCGACATTTATTTTCGCTCTGTGTACTCGTATTTTATATTTATTGCAGATCGGCAATCGATACAAAATAATACGTTCGGAAAACTAATCTGAGCGAAATTTGATTAAAACCGCACTTGCTAACAATTCTATTCGGCCCCCCCAGGGCTGCTGTGGCTACCGAGTAGAATGAAAAAAAAAATAGTTATCCCTTCCATATAAAATAGCTACCTACCAACAACTGGATGAAATAATTTATATTAACGGACGTGACTAATTGAGACTATAGGAGTAGACTGGAAAAAAAGGCGAGAAAAAGAAACGTTATTGTAAAAGACATTTTTCCCTTCTCTCGGAATCGAAAATACTTAACCCCAGAACACTTTTCATTTGTCGATTTCACGAACGCTGATCATTTTATACTGATTTTATTCTTATTTTAGTATTTTTATCGTAGGTACGCTTTTCTGACTCCCGTCAACATCTTATTCCAATCAGTTTGTCATAGACGACTTCGTTTATTCTGTAAAATCCAAGTCCTAGCTCGCTTCAATTACTAATAAGTAATACACATCAAATTGATCAGAAATAGTCTAAAACAGTAGTACTTAAACAAGATGTAATATAGAAATACCTGACGAATGAAAAATCTATACTAGTGAAACGTATGAAAAATTATGAAAATTATATGGATGATAAATAATTTAAGGTTTACATATATTATGTCTAAAGAGTCCCAAAAATAATATTTTTAAAAGGGTTATTACACGTTCAGACGTTCTAAGTAATTTTCTCCAAAAAAATATTGATATTTAAAAAAAGCATTTATCTATTAGTCACATTTATAAATTTGTTTGCAATTTTTTACGACTTTAATTTTTCAAGAAACATAAACAATATATTATAAAAAATGACTAGGTGTTGTTTAGGATTCTTGACAACCACGGGTTGACCAGGGATTGACTCGAGTACAATATTTTAACAATTGTGGTAATTGGTAAACATTCTCAAATCACCACCTTGAAAAGAAGTAATGACATTAAATAATTACATAAATAAACCACATACGTATAATATGTGATGAAAAATGTTTTGCCTCTATTTGACCAGCATTTTGAGAAAATATTATTTTTAATATTTAATTTGTATTTATAATTTTACTGTTCAAACTTTTTATATTTTTCAATCAATAAACGAAACCTATCATTATTATATTCAACTTGAATAACTAATATTTTTCACTTATTGGAGGTATTATGCATAAACAAAAAGTAAAACAATAAAATAATATTGTGTCATGGGGGTTTATTTTATTTTAAAATTTAAATAAGTATAACGTATATACCTACAATAATAGGTAGGTACTGATGTGAAAAATGTCAATTAAATAACAGTATTTACGACAACAACTTAATGTTAGATATGGTTATAATGTGAAAAGTAAGTAGGTACCATTAACTTTCGTACGTAATCGAAAAATGTAAAAGATAATTTGTATTGTAAAAATCATTAATTTAAACAAAATATGTCTTCTAAGTGTCCCTAAATCCGTTGTCAATCGCGATTCTGTAGGCTACGCTGCTTAATGTGTATGCTTTAAATTCGGGCCATATATAGACCACAATATACCTAGGTACATGCTAGGAATTAATATTATTGTTTTGTATATTATATTTATAAAAAAACAAGACTCCTTTAATTATATTACTGACGTAAATTGTTATTGTTGTCATACGAAGCGCGACAAAAGACATTTTAATTTATCCGTATTTAATCAATATGGCCATTTAACCAACTGCCGCAGGGTTCGCAAAGATTATAACCTATAGGTCAGTGTACTGGCCGACGCCAAATCCACCACGAAAATTCGTATAACAAAAGTAATTTAATTACAAGTTGGCCATTACTATAAAGTTGGTTTTGTGATACTTAAAAATTCGGAAACGCATCCAAAAATTGAAGACCACAAGTTTCGAAATTAAAATACAAGTTTGGTCGTTTAAGTGAAATTAATATTTTAAACGTACCTATACAAATATATATTTATACAATAGTCGTACACACATTCGTATCACATTAAACTATACTCGAAACATCGCAAGTACTGCTATATCATTAAAATGACAACAACTGAGTGCTTTCTACACCTTCCGTACCCTCCGACCATCGTATGAATGAAACTTACGTAATAAAGGTATACGTTTATATAATATTCCTTATATTATTATTATTATTATTATATGGACATGTCTGATACGACGAAAAAATAGTTACCTTTAATAACACCGACTCGCTCAGCTTCTCCCGGTTAATTATTTTTATTGCTACATTTCTCCCGGTGACGCAATGAATGCCGAGCTTCACTAAACCTGAAATAAAAAAAAAAACAAACATTTCGATATTATCGACATCGTATAGTGTTGTACTTATTTAAGAATTATTTCTAGAATTGTTTATATACCAAACAACACGTTTACAATATAATATTGACATCTGTCAAGAAAATATAAACTTGTTATTGCAGTCAGGTATGGCGCTTGGATATTATAATAATAATAATAATATGTACTTATACTTTAGAGGTAGGTCACCTATATGTGATTGTAGTCGGACGAGTGGTGATGAATAACGAGGGAGATATTTTAACAATAGTTCTATTGATTTGGGGTAGGTATGCTTATAAGTCTTACCCCTTAATACTATATAGCCTTTGATAAATATTTCATAAAAAAAGATAAAATATATGTATTGTATCAAAATAAAACATAATATAAATAATATTTTTTTTTTTTTTTAATAATTTTTATAAAACATAATATATAGGTGTATAATATTTTTTTTCATTTTTACGGGAAACTCGATATGATTTCTTTTCATTAAAAATTGATCAAGTATTATGTAAGAGCATTTTTTCATTTACTTTTTAATAAGATTCATTTCGAAAATCAAAGTTCAACTCACAAACATTTTTCAATGACTAAATTCAAACGAATCAGACCTTCCGCTACGAAATCGAAAACTTGTGTATCGCTTCACTTTCCACGGTAACAATAATGTATTATACAATAATATAATGGTGTTGTATTTTTTTTATAAGTTTGTAAGTAATGGAAACCATTCTGAACAAAACTCAGTTTTCAATAACGTTGTAAATTATTTATTTCCATAATTATTATGGACCATAAAAAAATAAATAAAATATCTCTGATCAATGACTTATGGGAAATGTGTTTAAATGACAAGAGTAGGTATAACACAATATTAATTTTAAATTGCAATATCCATAATGAATGGAATATTTCACTGCGCATTTAAACTTTCAATACATTTTCCAGTCTAATCAAAAATGTATTTTTTTAAACCAATTTTATTTAAAACTAATTTATTTACTTCTTACGACGTGTTCTGATTTGATTATAATATCATACAGTCTATGGCTTTTATACAAAGGCATGATGTAGGACACATTTTAAGTTGAACACTCATTATTTGTTGACAAATACTAACGTTATAGGAAACGTTTCTTTTTTTTTAATTTCAGTTTTTACCATGAACACCATTACTTTTTAAGTATTTTATTTTTTTTAGACGACGAGATACATATTTAATTTCATAGATAGAAATTAAAGCATCAAAAAGGAAGAAAGTAGAAAACAACTCTACTTGCATTGGCTAGTGCACCTCGTTATTGAATATTTGAATAAGTAACTGTAATGTCGTATGTCAGCAGTGTTGTATCTATTATAAGTATATAGGTAATAAAAGCATCTATTTATCTATCTGTTTAAATAAAATGATTATCTGAGATAAGATTTTCAATTTTATTTTCATAAAGGCACCTATACAGCCTATTTTGTATACAATAGGTTACATAATTTTGTATAGGTTTCTATGTATTCAATGTAATTTGTAAACACTGAAATAAAATCGTATTTCATACTCATGTATTTTGTAATTACTAATGTAGAAATGTAAACTTAATTATAGTAGTAGGTATATATTTATGTTTATGGAAAAAATGGTATATTACAAATGCAAGTTTTAAATTAATTGTTATTGTTCTACATAAATTTAGTCATCGTTTATCTATTATCTAAATAAATATTTTTCGTGTTATCTATATGACTATATTATACATTTTCAATGAGTTATTCGTTAACTTATTTAGATAATTTTTGGGTATTTTTTGTACAACACCGTGTTTGTATTAAATTTGAATTCAATGATAAATCATAGTATACGAAAAACAATTATGAGCGAAGACAGTATGTCAGCCTATATTACTAAGTACATTTCATGATTTGTTTTTGATATTGCTACTAAAGTAATTTATTTTACTAATAGTATTATGGTAGGAGGTAGGTTTATTTAATTTTTGACGAAAACCGGAAGGCATTGCATTTAATATATTATCAAATATATTTAATTGTGGGAATAAGTAGCACAATATTCAAGCGATGGTCAATATTAAAACAAACATCATATTATACGAAAAAATATACGATTGATACGTATTATTTATATTTACGTAGCCCTGTACTATTCCATTCTACTCATCTAAACATTAAATACTTAGAACCAATAAACTAATTACTAGGTACCTAGTTTTAAATTCTAATTTTATATTATAATGAAAATCTCAAAAAAATGTTCTGCTTCAGAATATGAAATTTAAATGTATGCAGCACAAACTATAAGTAAAAATTCCAAAAACAATAACAATAAAAACATAATTGATTTTCCAAATATGTTATTTTATAATGACTTCAGATTATGTAAAAAAAAAAGCTTATTTTTTGGAAAAAATATTAATTACTTTACATGAATTGAATTTTATATTATAATATTTATTGTTACATCGAAAGTAATAATGACTGAGATTTATCGGTTACATAAAAATTCACTTGGTAAGTACGTCTAATCTTTTTATTAATTGTCAAGTTAATTTAAATGACACCTGGGTCACCTACAAAGTGTGGTAGCAACAAGAAAAAATGGATGATTGTTTTATTCCCCACTCGAATATTCAGATTTACATAATTTTCATGCTCATGCACACACGATCGTAATAAATACAATAGAGTCATATGTTTCATGTGAGCTGGTTTTAATAATGACCATCGGTTAATATTCTGCGACCCATTTCGCTGGGATCCGATTGGATGTCATTTACATAAACGGTTTTGACCGTTTATAATATATTAATTAATAGCCATACAATATATAAGCAGAGTTACGTCTTCTGAACATTTATAACAAAATATTTTGTTGTATGGTAATTTTTAGATTTCGAACCGAGCGATGAATGAATTGATTTTACAATGATCAATGATTTGTATGTTTTTTTTTTCGTGAAAGTGAATATAGTTGATACTTTGGGGATCATAAGTAAAAAATACTTTTCTCAATAATTGGGAAAAACTGGAATCTTTGGCGAAAAAAAAAACCGACAAACCCGATTTTCAATTTGTTATAATTCAAAAACGACTAACCATAGATACTTGAAATCTTCACCAAATTGTTGTAATAAAATTTTCTATATATAATAAGATAATCAAAATATTTTTAATGTTTTTAAAGCTACTTATATAGACATGTGGAATTTTAAATTTTTTTTCAATAATTATCGATAAAATATTTTTAGTTTAGTCAGAAGCTTTAAAATAGATTATAAGGTTTCTCGTAGTTGATAATGATGAAATTAAAAAAAAAAAATTGTGTATAAATACATATGAAACTTTATTTTTATGATCGTTTAAGTTAAAATTTATATGAATTTCGTCAAAATAGCTAAAAATTGCAAATTATTTCATAATTTAAGATTCTCTTAGAGTTTACCTAATACTAACACCTAATATTTTAAAATGTAAGATAAGGTTTCTCATATAATGTTGATATTAGATGAAATAAAAAAATGTGGAGCGTAATTCCACAAATACTTTTTACGAGCATCTGAAGTTTAAATTATTTTGAAAAGTTCTGGGAATCTTCACTTTTGATCCCACAAAATAACCAGATCTAATTTTCCACTAAAAACCAAACCCCTCTCAAAGTATAAAGTTAATTTTTTTTCTGCTCCAAAAGCGAAAGGCGATGACAGATACCAAAAAAATTTCAAATCATTGTAAAAACATGTCCTTCATCGATTCACTCAGAATCCAAAAAACAGGATTATTAATTACAGTTGATGATTGATGTTTTCATCTATAATATATAACATTTAGATTATTATTTAGATAAGCTAGATAATAGATATATTAAGTACTTTTTTTTATTTTTAAGTTTTTATGATATAGGCAACAAGGTATAGTATTTTTATAATTTTTATAATTTTTAATAATTGCTGATATAATACAATTATTTATAAAAATGTATAAAGAGTAATGATACACAATTACACATAATATGTTATATATAGTAATGGTAGAAATAATATAATATAATGATAGTTTATAATAAATGCGGTCAGCCGCAAACACATATCCTTCCTGTGGATTCCTGGACATAGCAATATAGCAGGCAACGAAAAAGCTGACGAGGTCGAAAAACATTCG
>WHPZ01572771.1:0-11835 GCA_016617965.1 Macrosiphum rosae | reverse complement strand
TCAGTAACATTTTATGTAGTACATAATTTTATGCAGTACCTACCTATTTGGAAAAATATATAGTTGTTAATTTAAAATCACATAACAATGAATTACAATTAATAGTACGATTTTTAAGATTAAGGTTTTAAACAACTATCTGCATAATATTATATTATATGCAAGAAAATGACAGTAAGTTGCGGACGGGTTTTATTTATTTTATATTTTCATCTATATTTGTCCTTTTTAATATTTAAATCAATGTTATTAGTTATGACTAATCTCGATTAAAAATAAAATCATTTTATTTTATTCCCATAGGTACCTACTCAATATTACACATTTCCTGTGAAATATTATTTTGTACTCAGTTTTGACTTTTGTTTTAAAGTCCATTTTCAATTTACAAAATATTTAAAACCTTAAAAATACGCCCACGAAAATTATACGCCCGGGGATAAATCCCCGACTTCCCCCCCCCCTGGATCCGGCCGTGACGATACGTTCGAAATAGTTTTAAGTTAATTTGTATGTTTGTATGTGTTTAAGGAAGTCTAGTAAGTTTTCTGCGGATAAAGGGCAGACTGCAGGTAGAGATTCAAGTCTGACCATCGATAATTGTTTTACCCAGCCGAACATGACCAATTATTGATCTGAGTCCTAATAGAATGGCTAACATAATGAGATGTGTCTGGTTTGTTGAAAACTGTAGTTTCCCGATGGCTCTCCGAGGGCTATATTGCCGTTGTCGTTATTGCTCAACAGACATATTTTGATCTCAGCGATTGCCTCGGAATTAGTGTACACATATACCGATGATAGGAGAAGGGTAACGAGTAGCTATAATAATTCAGAACGACGAGAATAAATATTATTTTAAACACCGCTAAAGTTTACCATTTGCGGGTTAGGTACACGGGATTATTATTTTCACACTAAAAAAAAAAAAATATAGAACCTTAATCAAAAAGTTGAACGTATTTTATTTCTGGCTGCGCGTGAAAATGTGAAATGTATATATATTATAATATATTTATATGTACAGGGTGGGACGCGTTTCTGGTTTAAGTCATCAGAAAAACGGAACGACGCAGTGCCGCGGTGAAGGTCCGCCCTGTGTGCGGATTACATTTTGAATTTTGTCACGAGTACAAGCAATCAATTTAGAGAGAAGAACGAAATGGAAAATAAAATATAGTTTGAAAAGTTCATCAGCCACTCGCAAGTTTATGTTTAAATATTAAAGTGGAAACCATATTATAGGCGTGACAGCTGATCTTCACGGCTGCAGGGGATTAGCTCCGTCCCCCCCGAAAATTCGAGCATTACTCCTTAAAATTGTATGTTATATTTTCTATTTGTTTTAATAATATTGTTCATTTTATTCACCCCATTAACTGCACAAGTCAATTTTATGGGACCATGGTTTTTGCAACGAAATTAACGTGCGCTACACCCGTTGGGAATATCTTGCACATTTTGTAATTATAGCTGTAATTTCGTTACAAAGATCATGCCACCACGGGTCTATATAAATTTGACTTGTGTGTATCACGGTGGACATATAATATTGTCATATTAAACAATATTATTATTTTTTTTTTTTTTAAACATTTATTTGGATATATACAATCTGTAATACAAATTTACAACGAGCATATGAGCTGGAAAATAAAATACAATTGACTTTGGCGGCGTGAGGGGAGTATAGTTACCCAGCAGTAGCACTCGACATGAAATTAAACAATATTATTAAACAGATAAAAAAATAATGCCTACATACAATACCCATTATTGGATTAGCATTATAATATTATACAACAAATATGCTGTATTTTTAAGAATATACGTTATTGCTTTTCATTAATTTTATCAATTTTTTTTTTAGACCATGGTATAAAAGAGAGACTATTAGTCATAATATTATCGATATATGAATATATAATTACCATAATATATAACATTAAAAACTCGTGAATATCGTGAACTGACTTAGATTTTTTAAAATTTCTTTTAAAAAGAACGGGGAATTGGTCGCGAGAACGTCACAGTGGTTACCAGTGACCTAACACTTTGCTTATCAGCACCCATTCACAATTTCGTATCCCCCCCCCCTGGTTTATTGTGTATCCTGTCCGGCGTATTTATAGTTTCCTTCAATTACTTTGAATTCACTTTGTAAATTTCGGTTTATTACTTTGTACTAAACTGCTGAATTCTTTGTTCCTCCCTTTTCACGAAAGTACATATAAAATATTCCCTTTTTTCAAAACTATTTTCTCCCTTTTCGGATTTTTTTGTTTCTCCTTATTTCTTATTGTCGAGTGTATGGGTCAAACGTTACAGATTTAACGCGTTACATATTATTTTCAACAAAAGTCCCATCTCGATAGTCGTTTATTCAGAGTAAAATGACCATAGAGCATAGGGATCTGCAGTACAAATGCTACACGACTATTAAATTGTGTCCCAAGAAATATTTAAACCCTCAAACACTTATAACTAAAACAAAAAAAATAAAACTTGTTTAAATATATGTTTGTACATAATATTATATTAATGAATTACCTTAACTAAATTATCATCATCGCCCGGTTGATTAAATCCATCACTTGAACCGTCGAGAAGATAGCGTTTACCTCGGAACAATATAATATCTCGTTAATATAATATATCGCATAATAATATTGTATTTATGTGTTTATCTCGATTATAATATTTTGCAAAAAAAAAATATTATTAATATTGTTAATTAAAAATAATAATATATTATTCATATTATATATGGCGGTAAAATATGTAACGACGGCGAGAACTCGAGAACAAAAAACACTTAACGAATTACATCGACGCTCACCGAATTTATAACAACTATCTATATTATACTTACCGTGTTGATACCTACACATTATTACCGTCGTTGAATTATTAAAACTATATCCAAAATATAAGTATAGGCATATTATAAATAATTTATAAGTTATGAGGAAACGTTATGATACGGGCACTTCAAATATAAAATACAATTATAATTTAAATTAAAAATATTAACAATAACCGTAATAAACTGCACAATCAAATTATGAGATGTTTCGACTGGCAACTGCAGGCGTTTATAAAACAATCAACGTATACGTCTTTATTATGAAAACCGTTGGTAATTTTCTCACTAAATAAAGTATAATATATCGACCCGACGGCCACAACGAGCCCCTTTCATCTCGGCTCGCCGTTAATTGTCGTGTATTCGAGGGCGCAGTGTAAACAATAATAATAATAATAATATTATAATCACAATATGGCCGAGGCGATAGTATAGTTGATAATATTATATCATCGCAGCTGGTGCGTGGACCGAAATGTATGTACACGTATTGAATTATAGAGAGAGGGTACCTACCATATTATAATATACAGGTGCCAGCAGCTGTGTGCGTGCAGTATAATGACCTGCTGGAATATAATCTAAGACCCGCGGGCCAATAAAAACCATTGTTGCGCGCTTATCGAAACGTCGCGCCCGGAATATTGTACAATGGCGAAAATGATTAATGACTCGGCGGCGGCTGTGTCCGCGGAAATCGCCGAAAATCGCCGGCACACGGGCTGCACACCACTGCACGCAGCGAGGGCTCTGCAGAGGCGACGATCGGTTATCAATCGTTTCCGCCCTTCTGCTGGCAAAGTTCACACCGTGTTGTCAATAAAGTCTGGCCCGCGGCTTTTTCCATCGCCTCTATGCTTTGGCTTATTTACACACGCCGCCGCCGCCCCGTCTCTCGTCACCTCTCGTCTCGTCTCGTCTCTCGCCCGCTCGCGGAGAACGCTGCTGCGGTGTGCCGCGCCAACTACAGCAGCGAGTGTTGCCCTCCCCTTCCCCCCCCACACACACGGCAGCTATACACCTTTACTTTTTGTCTGGCTCTTTTTCTCTCCGCCGGCAACTTTCGCTATCCGTCATCGTTCGCTCGACGACGTCGTCCCGCGCTGCAGTGGCCCTGTGTACACATAATAATACAATACCTACCGAGCAGCGACAAACTCATAAATTAGCTCAGACACTCCGTACGCGTACGTGTTTAACACGATACCCGTGCGCGTACAGAGTGATTCGCCGAGCACGCTCATCCACCCCACCCCCCACCCCCATTTTCCGGTTTCCGTTTATTTGAATTCTGGTTTTTAGAATTTTTAAGTACCGCCCCTAATAAAGACACGATTTTTTCAAATTCTCCAACTTGCAGTTTGTACCACTTAAAGAGCGTCCTGTGGCGATAGTACAAACTTTCCGTCTTTTTACAGTAGATTATTTAGTGGATCATTTTTTTTGAAAACGAGAGTTCTCATTTGAAAAAAGAAATTCCACAGGAATATCTCCTCAAACGGTGCAGAAAACGTGAAAAATGCGAACGTATAGTATTTAAGTATATTTAAAAATTCCAAAAATTAGCATTTGAATAACTGCATTATTGGATAAAAAAAAAAGGGGGGTGAGCGTGCTCGGCGAATCTTCCTGTATATTTTAGGTATATAGCCTCCGAAGCCGGTCACGTTTGTTTGCGCCGTCACGTCGTCGGCGGCGGTGGAGGCCACTGCAATTCAAATATTATTACAATAATATAATATAATAGATTATGTTAAAACGTCGTACGTAGGTATACGAATTGCAACACCCGTGACCGACTAACGTGAATAATATTATATACGACCGTGTACGAGATGATCTATTATTATCCTTCTAATTTTGTTCTGGTACATTTTGTTTTTTGAAATTTTCGAGCAACCTTAATATTATATTAATATATTTTATAAATAATTGAAATTTTCACAGAATTCGAATAATAATATTTGTATACAATACATTTTTTGGCAGAAGATGGTTTTGAAAAAAAACTCGTTGCGTATTTAAATCGAGTGGTCGTGGAGATCACTGGTTGAGTGTTTTCTACTTTATTATGTGCTTTAATAATGTGACATTCTTTTGAATATTTTTGAATATAAAATGTATTCGTTTGGTTTTATATTTTAACGAGTCAACACGAAATAATCAGGTCAACAGTGAGTAAAAAAAAAAAAGGTAACAGGTGGTAGGTTCTCGTTTGAAAAAAAATGTTTCTATCGTCACGCTGTCACAGTACACGGAGCAATGCATAGTTGAACTTGAAAAAAAATGTGTGTACTCGTGTAGCAGGCCTCTGGCCAAACCACCGAGTGACCCATCAATTAATGGACTGCAATTACCCGTATGCAAGCAAATGTGAAATTAACTATTTTGTGCTCGCTGAATACAACTGCGCATGTATATGTCGACGACAGCCTCCCGAATGGGCATTTATACTTATGGATCGGTCAAACGATTATTATAGTTTGAATACGATTCGCTTATAGCCATTAGCCACGTAATACAAAGTGAAAATCAAGTGAAATATTTTGATAGTTTTATGAAAATAAAAAAAATCTGAATGTAGTTATTGTTTCGCTGAAAAAAAATGGAAGATTAATTAGCGAAAAAATGTGAAATCTGTACCAGTTTTTATCGTTAAAATTTTTATTTGCTTTCTTGACACTCATAAAATAATTAATATCTTTTAAGGAGGAGTGAAGTCTGCGAATATGTGCACCGGAGTAGACGTGTAATTCATATTACAATAAAAGTTTTGACGGTTTTTTGGTTGAACGTCAAATACGTTGAAGATCAGTTGTTTTTTATAGATTTTTTTATACGGTTAGATAAATTAAAAATACCACGTGAAAAAAATACTCTTATAGATCTTTGGTTGACATATTTTTTCCTAAATATTTAAAATTTGAATTACTGCTGTAAACTTTTGGAATTTTATTACTACGTGTTGTTATTAGATATACAATTTGTTACAATTTATTGATGTAGGTACTAATAATTAATACCTAACTTAACATTTTTAAAAATTACACATTTATCTTACTCACTGCGTAAATGACATGATCATTAAAATATGTATTCCAGCATTTTTACAACGAACCCTCTTTGAAATGAAATATTATTTATTTACTACTTCACTAGTTGTTATTTGGTACTTGTAACAATGTTGTTACATCTCGAAACCCATCAAAATAATACTTAATGAAATAATATAGTAACGTTTATTATACATATTGTATAAATAATAATAATACCCGCAATAATATTATAATGTTTGTTGCAATATTCTCGGAATTTCATCCCCTTAATCGACAAACTAAAAAAACTAAAAATTGTTATAGATTCAATCAAACAATGGTAACACCCGCGAAGTTCAGTCGACGTCAGACATCGCCATCACAAGAATTAAACATTTTTTTCCTAACCCATTCTTTTCTTATCACTAATGACTTTCCACCAATCTGTGATGGTTACCGAACCTCACTCACTATTTTAGGTATACGTCATATTTTCGAATAATTTCTAAGATATGAATCGATACCCTTAACTCTTCAACCAATCATAAAATATAATTGATTTCAAGTTTCAACTCTAAATGTAACTTCCTAGTTGAACTTATCACTGTATATACATTAGTCACTCATAAATATTGTAAATAATAAATATTAGTTTGTATATCAATGCTTTGTGTTAATCGAATAATGGTTGTATACAAATAAATATATAATCTAATCCTCAGTTGTTGGAGCTTTAAGATCTTAAAAACCTCTTTTAAATATTTACTTATTATTCAATGGCGTATACTCATACCGTCAGTATCGAATCTCAAGTCTACAAACGAAAAATACAGTAAGTCGATTAAAGGATTATAATTTATAATAAAACTACCTAGGAAGCCGAGCCAAACGCCAAACTTAAATGTATTAAAAAAAAAAAAAAAACGGGTTGTGCCGGCAGCAAAAGCATAATTTACCGTATCTTCACTTTCTCTCTCTCTCTCCCTCTCTCTTGTATTGAAATTATTCAAAGTAAATATTGTTTTATGTTTTTATCAAAAAACTACATCGGGTGGACACTGTGGGGAGGTTTGCATCGGAATCGTATACGCGTGTTGGAGACGTGTAAGTTTTCTACCAGTTTCACGTCTTTTGTGTTCTATTTTCAGCACAGTTAATTATGCGAGTAAAACAACCCGACGGGTTATTGAACTAATTCAATTATTATTGAATAGGTACACCAATATTCGAGAGTGCTTGAATTAGAAGACGGTTAGAAGTTTAAAAAGAATAGGCATTAATTACGATTTAACTGGAAGAGTACGCATAATTTTTTTTTTTTTAAATACACATCCCCCTTCAATTCAAACAATTCAAATACTATACTCAATGTGTGTACTGCAGTATGATAATAATACGCGTATTGTGCATATTATTGTACGTACGCATAATATCGCTCTCCGGACGGAAAACTTGTCATCAGGTGTTCAGTACTTCGTTCAACCCCCCCACCCCCAACCGGAAAAGTGTTGCTGTGAAACAGTAAAACGTTAAGTAAAAAGTGCGTGTTTGCAATTAGGGCGCGTCTGTGTTTAAATATTTTTATGAACGTAGACGTGTTCACGAGAACAGCAGGTGGTGCAAATGAGCCATATAATACCTGAACTTTTGTCCTAGGGCCACCGGGAGAATACGCGCAGCCATTCACTCGAACCGCGCACTTTTGGTTAACAGAGGCCGAATTCATATTTTATGCTTTAACGTGTCATCAACAATATTATTTCAAATAAAATACAATTTACAAGTTTTACATTAGAACAATAATAATAATAAAAATAATAATAATGATGATGATGATAATATAATATGTATATTATTAGCTCTATGCAAAGTTAAGCATGCGTAACAGAGCGAAGAGCGTGGAAGAAACTATAGTATTGAGTGTTGCAAAGGTCGTCCACGTGAGCAAAAAAAAAATTATGAACTCTATACAATATACAATATGTATTTTTATTTCGAGTAAATATTTGGTTTAGCTTATCGGTATTCGATTATTTCTACTGAAACTGAGTGTACGAATAGTTTTTGAAAACGTAAGCATCGTAGCTGCAGCTGGTAGCATATCATCGCAAATCGTTATAATATTTTTTCGTTTGTCGTTTTCATACTATCGTCGAACTACAATAGTCGTAGACATACATATTATTATTATTATTATTATCATCATCGTAATGACGCTCCACGATGTGGTCGACATTTAATCGTCTTCAAATTCTTGTCCGAAAAGAATCCACCAAGGGAAACGATGGTGAAAAAAAACCAAAAATTAGAAAACAAGATAATAATAATATAATATGTAGGTACAATTTATTCTATCGGAAAAATAAAATGCGAACGGCGGTTAGTTATATGTAAACGTAGACTAAAATGCTTTTAACCAGAAATATCTCGAACCCGCGGTTATTTGTCCAACGATTAGATCGCTGGTTGGTTTAATATGATTATCGTACCGAAACTTCGTATAATATGATACAATATTATTATGCTACATATAAATATATAATAGGTACATACTACTCTTACACTCTGAGTACGCTCGTATATAATGTACCTAAATAAAATTACGTGAACCGATGTGAATATCAAAGGTCTCGTCGTCGTTTACCGCGAGTATTTAAAATTTTTCTCGGAAGGCGCCAGAGATATTCCGTGCAGGGTACACAAAAATTAACACACAATCGATTTTTTTACGCTTTCTCCCTAAAAGTGGCCCGAGAAAAGAAAACAAATACCCTAGCTGCAGGCTGTGTGACCTATTTTCTCCTATTTTTTGTTTTTGTTTTTTTTTTTTTTCATTTTCATCGTGTCGAGAATGTTAAAAAGAACCATTTCAATATTGTAATATTATGATATGCGTTCGGAGAAATACGCCGCGCGATTATATACACATAGTATTATAATATACAACAACACTATAGTATACTGTTTTAGCTAAGGATCGCTCGGGTTACCAGATTATTATCATCAACAATAATAATTCATGGAGTCCACACGACCTCGACCATGGTATATATACGTATATACCTCTCACGCCCCGCCAATCACCGCGCACCGGTAATCCGCAACCGGTGGAAACCTTCTTCTTGCATATTTATGGCATAATAGTGGAAAGGTAAACGAAACAAACCCCCGGAGCTATATATATATATATACCTATATTACGCTTAGGTTTGTGCGAATACTTTACCGTATATAAATGTACGTATTTGATTTCGTTCCCGTTTTCAAAACAATCGTTCGCTTTGGCTTTTACGCACATAAATATATATTCTAATATTATTCGAATCGTATATACGTTGAAAAAAATTGATCGACCGCAAACACTCGTTTTCTCATTCTCCGCGACGACTTTATTGGGGCGCACCGCCGATGAAAGTCCTCTGCCGCCGACGAATAATAAAACGATAAATGCGTATAGGTAGTGATGTCAGCGTATCGTTTTAGTTTTTATAGTTTTGTTGTATAAGTCGGGCCTAAGAGCAGTGGCGGCTTGAACTTTTTTTCCTCGACTCGCATATTTTAATATTTTTACACCACCGACACTAAACATTTTTCACTGCTCTCGAAATAGTAAATCCACAGGTCTGTTGGTGGGTGGTTAAAGAACCTTTAAGAATTGTTCAAACCGACTTCCCTGATCATACATGGGACACTCGCCCTTTGATATTGTTGTGAATCGCTCAAAAATATAGGTACCTCGTATGTGCCGGCAATGCCTACGAGGGTGGCACCGGGCATTGCAGTGGACATTTTGACCTCCCAATGCTATAAAGTTCAGCACACGGGTGTCTATTTGACTTGCACATTTCGCAAGAGTCCTGCAGCAGGTTGTCCTGAGATTCTTGGTATTTATATTACTTTCGTCACTACACTATTTATAGTACTACTATATAGTTCGTCTGTCATTTGGAAAATACGAGTATTTTAACTTTCAAGACATTATCTTTGTGTTGCGAGTTGAACTATTCAAACGATTTATTTCGATTCTAACGATTAAAGTCGGTTCTGTTCTATTTTTATTGGATTATTGTTTCGTTTATTTTACACACATTCTTTGCCTATGCGTAACAACAACATAGCTGAAATCCATGTACGAAAAACCATTATTTATAGGTAAATCGCTTATACAGGTGCCAGTGTACCACCTACCTATATATGTTAGCTCGTTCCGTTTTCGTGATTTTCCATGATCTCAAGCTATACATTTATAATAATATAGCTGTCGTGCGAATTGTGTCGTACACAAGTATCCCGTTTGGTATTTACACGCCAAACACGATTGTGTGTGTCTAAACGGCAAGCTCAAGGCGTGAACGGCAAAGCGATTGGCGTGAAAAAACAAACCGGATTACATATTATACGATATACCTAGGTAATGGATAGATGTGGCGTGTTTAATTGTCGTGGTTTCTGAGACTCGTCAAGTGCGCTCGTCGGAAATTGAATCATTTGAACATATTACGTCGAGTGATCGCACACATCATGTGTTGTTTTGATAGAGTTAATGCGTAGTGATTTAAACAGTTTTTGTTTTGCTAGCATTTAAACACAACAGGTGTTTTGGAATGGCCACATATTATTATTGTACATTTGTATTCGACACAATGTCCTATGAAGTGCACACTGTAAACTATAATTTTAGTATATTATCATTCAACTATTCAAGTATCTATATAGGTACGCTGTACGTTTAATAATAATTTTAATATATTTCATACGCATCTGATTATCTCATCTACATAGTCTTCAATTCTGTTTGTATCATAAACCGGGTTTCTGAAATTATTTTCACTTTCGATAACATAATTTATTCAAGTTTATATTATGAATATTATTAAATAATATGTAAATGTTTGCTGTTGCAACAACACCACCCTCCCACATCACGACGGGAGGGTGTATGGAGAGGACCCACGTACCTATTCAGATTTTTAAAACCACGATTTTGAAACGAAATATAATTGTGTAATAATAAAAAGGTGTGTCGAGAAAGCGAGTCGGATAAGGTCATTGAGAATTTTTTTTGCACCCTTTGACTTTTTTTTCTGCGGACGTCCCGTGCGTGCTGCAGAATGAATGCAACGACAAAAATACAAATGACACGTTTCAAACAAATTCTAGTTGTTTTATTAATCAATAATATTCTCTCAGACGCAACATAATCAATTTATAATAGTATATTATAGCCATATATAGGTAATAATATTTTAATAAAGTGTCACTAACAATAATTGTTAATATTAATTAATAATTATCAATATTTATGACGTACCTAGTTATTGTTTTCCGTTTAAATAGTTTTTATTTTCTTAACCAGAATGACTGGACTAGAAACTATTTTCAAATAGCTAATCCTCCGGTTATTCAGTAATAATTGTTAAATAACCACAAAAACCATTTCCACCAGAATAGAAATGCTAATTTCAAACATTTTAATCAAATGTTGTGGACAGCTGGCCGCGTGCACTTGTGACTCGTGGTATTGACCTTAATAAGAGAACGACTTCACATCCGCAGTAATGATTAATCACAATTCACATTGCGTTCGCTGGCTGCTGATGATTGATGAGTGATGATGACATTATGACTTAAATAATACTGTATTACTATTTAGTATTTACTATTATCCAAATATATATATTTAATTGCTTTGTGTTAGTTAAAACTTAAAACAGATGGTATTGATTAAATTAACAAACTAAAATTACAAATGCGTACCTCTTCTATTCATATACTATACATATAATATAATATAATATTTGTAACTATACAATTGTATAGAACATACAACGTGTAACAGACACAAATGACAAACTAAATAAGTTTTGTTCTAATTGATATATAAACATTTTTTATATATCATTTATAAAAGCTTGTACTACAAGTACAGTATAA